>OZ018319.1:87280020-87531020 GCA_963969495.1 Ceratothoa steindachneri | reverse complement strand
AAGCCGATTCGTACGGAACATAAAGTTGACAGCGTGTTGGTCCGTAACTAAGGTGAAACGTCGTCTTGTCAAGTAATGAGACCACTTCTTTATAGATTACACAATTGTACATCCCTCCTTTTCTACTGCAGAGTGCTTGCGTTCAGTAGGTGTGAGGGAAAAAGGGCAACTGGACGGCCTGCCTGATTCAGAGTAGCAGCAATGGCTATATCGGAGGCATCAGTTTCAACTACCAAAGAAATAGTTTCATCAATCGAGTGCACAGCAGCCTTCCCAATCTCTTCTTTGTGACCATTGATGGCTTTCAGGGCCTCTAGACTCAGAGGAAAAGTGTCAGTGGAAACAAGAGGTCTGATCTTGTCAGAGAATCGGGAAACCCACTGCGAATAATAGGAAAACATACCAATAACACGGCGTAAGGAAGTACGGTCTTTAGGGATCGGTAATTCATTTAATGGACGTAAACGTTCAGAATCTGGTTTGAGAAAGCCGTGGGTTATTGTGTAACCAAGAAAATCTATTGATTTTTTTAAATGGTAGACTTAATCTCGTTGAATGTAAGGTTGTGGAACTGGGCAGCCTCTTAAAGTTTTAGCAAGTTCTCATCGTGCTCAAGCTGGGTTTTCCCTGTCAGGACAATATTGTCCACATATGCATAAGTTCCATGCAGATCGTGTTGCTTGATGATGTTGTCAATAGTCCTTTGGAAGCAAGCAACGCCGTTCGTAACCCTGAATGACACTGCGAAATTGATATAGCTTGCCATTCGCTTCAAAAGCAGTATATGGCTTGTTCTCTTCCAGTATAGGTATCTGGTGATAAGCACTTTTCAGGTCCAGTGAACTATAGTACTTGTAATGAGAGAGTTCCGTGACAAGGTCGTCTATTCTTGGAAGAAGGTACGCATCCAAACGAGTGAATCTATTAATGGTCTGTCCATATTCAACAACTAATCTCTTTCGGTGCCAAAGTCCACAGTAACACTAGAGTGCTGGCTCATAAAGTCTTGACCAAGAATGACATCAAGGTACAAGTCTGGTAGCACAGAAAGCCTTGTATTGTAGTAGTACTCACCCTTCAAATTGATGTCAACCGTGCAACGTTCCTTCACAGGAGAAGTGGGTGATAAAGAGGCCAATGAATAGCTTCCAGTCGCCGGAAAAACCTTTAACTTGTGCTTCTTGGCATAGCTGTGTGAGGTGAAAGATTCAGAGCTCCCTGTGTCGATAAGAGCGGTCACTTTATTATTACCAACCAAAACATACACAGTAGCTCGCCGTAGTAGTCCGGGGAAAAAGCAGAGATTACGACCAGTGTAGAAGACTGAGTGGATGCAGAAGTAGAAAATGTAGTAGACCAGCATACCTTAGCAAAGTGCTCTGCTTATTGTATTGGGGAGGGGGGGGGGCTCCTTTATTATAATTACTTTTCTTATTTATCAAATATATTTATTACTTCTTAACTGAAGATGCCCCTTCAAACATTGACTCCATTTATCTGACTTCACATTCTTAGTGGTTGGGTTAGATCTTAATCTTCGTAATTCTTGTTGATGTAATCTTCATATTAACTTGACGATGCGATGATTCCTTCCAATTATGAAGACGTGATGACTTGTTGATGCTTTTGATGGGATGAGATGAGATGAGACGAGTTAGCCCTTGAAGTCGTTTTCTTTCCGTTTCCTTGACAGCGGTTTTCTCTTGAGTTGATTTCTTGAGTTGTCCTTAAAGTGTTTTTCGTGGTCTCCGTTTTCTTCGAGAATTTTCTTTGTAAAAATTGTGGACTTTGGGGATCGCTCGCAGGTCTTTTAAATCCCGAGGCTAGCACTCTACCATTACGCTACGGCGAAGTCCGTCTTGACTTGATAATATAATGGGCTATTTATATTCTCGCTTTGGGAAGGAAGTTTTTCTCTTATACATCTTTGCACCCATCCACAGGTCCCTTTCTAGAAAGCGGAACGAATTTGAGGATTGGGGAGAGGCTAGTATTGGATTTCTTAATCGAGGATTACTAGTAGCTCTCCCTCCCCGGCCTCCGAGTCTGCGGGATGAGTGGAGTTAATTAAGTGGGATTGAGGAGTAATATCCTTCCCGGGTCTCCAGTTCCCAGCAGCACTTTTTCTTAAACTCTAGTAGGAGACGAGAAGCAGTTGTAACGAAGATCAGAAGATTGTTCGGCCTTTTGAGGGTCACCAGTTATGGGGGGGGGGGGCGTCAACTTTATTTATTTATCCATATTATACTTCATCTTGAGATTTTCTATATTCATATTTATATTTATTTATTTCTTGACTGAGGTTGCCCGTTGAAACATTGACTCCATTTATCTGACTCCTAGTATTCTTGTAGGCTGAGATTCTTTCTTCTTTAAGTTGGCTGGGTTAATTCTTGATCTTCTTTTTCCTGATGTACTGTATCTTCCTTTTAACGACTATGTGATGATTCCTTCCAATTCTGATGACGTGATGACTTCTTCTGCTTCATGATGACGTGATGATTTCTTGAGACGAGTTAATCCTTGAAGTCGTTTTCTTTCCGTTTTCCTTGACAGCGGTTTTCTCTTGAGTTGATTTCTTGAGTTGTCCTTAAAGTGTTTTTCGTGGTCTCCGTTTTCTTCGAGAATTTTCTTTGTAAAAATTGTGGACTTTGGGGATCGATCGCGGGTCATTTGAATCCCTAGGCTAGCACTCTACCATTACGCTACGGCGAAGTCCGTCTTGACTTAATAATTTAATGGGCTATTTATATTCTCGCTTTTGGAAAGAAGTTTTTCTCTTGTACATCTTCGCATCCCTACAATTGCACTTATGATAAGTGACGTTTCTTGCAGGGCACTCTCCACGATTGTGACGGGGACCACCAGAGGAATAGCATCGGGACTTTATAGTGGCAGCAGCACAGGTCTCATCATCGGTGCGAGCAGGCTCTGATGTCGTAGCAGCACTTACACCAGATACAGTATAAGGAGAACAGGACTCTGAAGTCTTCTGAGCAACATCGAGTACCCTGGCCTGATCAGCAGCCGCACTTAGGTCCAAACTTTTGTTTTCACGCAATCGTTGCCTGATTTTATGAGAGAGCAAGCCACTGATCAAAGAATCCCGTATGTAATCATCCCGATTCTGTGAAGTAGTAGCAGCCTTAAGGTTACAATCCTCGCTGAGCACCTGAAGCTCTTGTAAATACTCATCTATTGTCTCCCCTTCATGCTGCCTACGAGTAGCCAATAAATGTCTCGTCAACACTTCATTTTTGGGCTTGACATAGTCTTTGAGAAGATCTATAGCTGAATCATAGGTAGTACACTCTGCAATCTAACCATATACGGTTGGAGAGACAAAATTGATCAATGTATCCAGCTTGTTAGGATTAAGGCTTGCGATAGATTTCAGAAATGCAGAGAAAGTACGATCCCAGTGATTCCATTCTCGTGCAGCAGTAGGTGGTTTGGGGGATACATACATGCGTTAAGGTCTCAGGAATTTATTCATCTTTAGATCAGATGCAGATTGTTTTTATTTGTATGAATCTATGATAGGGCTCCTACTATTTATTTAAAGCACCAGTAGAGCCTTTGAATCGGCACTGGCGGGCCTGTTAGTTGAATAAATTGTGGTGATCATAATAAAGCGTCAATAACTTTCTCTAGGTTTTATTCAACTAACAAAACATCAATACAGTCTGAAAATAAGAGAGAAACAATATAAGTAAACATAGCCATTCTAATCAGGTTAACAACACAATTAGTTATAAGTAATCAAAATAATGTAGTGTAACCCATTAGGCAATTGTACATATAAGGTTACATGAGGCTTAGATCACCACACACACACACACACACACACACACACATATATATATATATATATATATATATATATATATATATATATATATATATATATATATATATATATATATATATATATTCAATGTAGGGCAAGCAATTCGTCAAAGACACGCTATCAAAACTTACTACTCGTGGAAACATATGCACATAAATAAACAAAAGTGGTTATATTGCCGCGATAGAAGGTCAGCTGTTTTAACAAAGCTCAGGATGCAGGTGCAGAACTGAAAACACGGTAGCAGCATTCATTGTTTAATTAACAGCGACTATTGTTTGTATAGCGAAAGACTGCGAAATTCAGTCATATCTTGACCGGAAACAAAATCTCTATCCCCTGAAATTAGCTCCACCCAAAACATGGAACAAGCTCCACTCCAAAAAAAAAAACCAGTGGATAATAATAGGCCACACCCATTGTTTCCAAGACAAATATATACTACTAAATTCACACTAAAAGGGTGTCAGTCCGTATTCATCATGGGATCAGTCCGTATTCATTATGGAGTCAGCCCATATTCATTATTCATTATAATTCGAAGTCACAAAGTCTAGCGTTACGAAATCCGGTTAACTCGCCTATATCCTTCCGCCCTTAAACTCGTACTTTGCATAAAACAAGCCTGCCCACTGACCGCAAACACCTCGAGACGTTTTCGCTTGCCCCGTTTGAGTAGGCCATTTGAAAGAATAAAGTGGTATTTTGCCGCAAGTACTTTTTGGGTAGTAGTAGTTAGCTGTCCGTCTATTTAGGCGATGACGTCACTTCTTGCCCTTAAAAAGAATAAGTTGGGCATAGAGAGAAACCTGCACAAAAGATGGTAATAGTGGGAAAGGTGCGTGCATTCCTCAGCCCACTATCTTGTCATTCCATAGTTGGGAGGCCATCTGTCTTCTGCACAGTGCGGCTTCCGCAAATACCACTCTACGTCGAATGCTGTGCTCTGACTGGAAAATGCCGTCTGTGAGGCCTTCATTCGTAGACAGCACTACGCCACGGTGTTTTTCGATCTGGAGAAGGCCTATGATATCGCATGGCGATACGGTATCAAGGAGACTCTCCACACGATGTGGGCGAGGGGACGCTTCCCAATTTTTATATCTGATTTTTTGCGAAATAGTCGATTCCGTGTACGGGGAGGGGGGGGGGGAGAGCCCTCTCCGGCCCAATGGAGCAGGGGGAGGGTGTCCCGCAAGTAAGTGTCCTCAGTGTCACACTCTTTGCCCTGAGCATCAACGGCGTCACCTCGGTGCTGCCGGAAGATTTTCTCGCTACTCTCTACGTGGATGACTATTCGATCTCTTTTGGCGCGCTCAAATGCCAACTCTAGAGCGTCGACTCCAACAGGCATTGAACCTCATCTCTCGCTATGCCGAAGCGCACACGTTTCGGTTTTCCTTGGCCAAGACTAAGGTGGTGCATTTCTGCTGCCATCAACGGCTCCACTCTGATCCAGACTTGTTTCTTGATGGGGTACGCTTGGAAGTGGTTGAATCGCACCGTTTCCTTGGTCTTGTATTTGACTGACGCCTCACCTGGGAGGCTCATATTCGCAGCCTTAGGGTCTCTTGTACCCGCGCCATGGATATTCTCCGTTCCGTGTCGCTTGGGGCGCTGATATGGCTACCGCCTTACTTTTTATTGATTCTTTGTTCGTTCGAAGCTCGACTACGGATGCGTGTTTTATTCATCCGCGGCCGGGCGTTTATTGCGGAAGGTGGACTTGGTCAACCATACCGGCCTTCACCTAGCGACCGGTGCCTTCCGCACTTCTCCCATTGAGAGCCTACTAGTCGATGCTGGGGAGATGCCACTCGCTCTATGCCGTGTCCAGTGCATTACTCACCTGTACGCGTGAGCTCGGCCCTTTCCTCAATCGCCAACAGCTCTCACTGCATCCGCAGCTGATTTCGACGGTACTTATGCCGCCGAGAGACGCCAGTCATACCGTAAGCCCTTTGGGTTTAGGGCCACGAAACTCCTTCGAGAGCTAGGTATAGCTCTCGGGCCGGTGGCGTCCCTGGTTCTGCCCAGGACGCCACCCTGGAGGGTACCACATTTTGCTTTTGGCGCCGCGCCTCTGCTCTCAAAACTTATACAGCGCAGATAGTATTGCGCTCGACATTTTTGGAGCACACCTCGTGTTACGCTGGAACCGTGCCCTTGTATACGGATGGCTCCAAGTCCGAAGCGGGGGTCGGCTTCCACGCTGTATCCCCTCTGTTTGAAGTCGGTGGGGCTCTGCCAGGCGCTGAGTCTGTCTTCACGACCGAGCTTTACGCGACGTGCCAGGTCCTGAGTCCGGATGGGATCTATAGCGACTCACAAAGCGCCCTGAGTGCTTTCGGGGCATTGAAATCTCCGCTTTCCCTGGTTCGCGATATCCATGACGCTACGGTTTTGGCAAGCCGGGCGTATGTCGAGATTATCTTCTGCTTGGTTCCTGGACATTTAGGAATTGCGGGGAATGAGGGCGCCAAAGAGTCTGCGAGGACTCTGCGACCGGACCAGCCTTTTGCTCTTCCTCACACCGACTACATGGCTGGAATACGGGCAGCTCTTCGGGCTGCTTGGCAAGGAAGATGGGAAACGGTCGAAGGGAACTTCAAGTTGCGTGCCATTGCGCTGCGACTGTTCCCAAAGACCTTTCTGTTGTCTCCGAATTGGGCACACAAGCGGGACGCACCGCCATTTGATGGAGCGCTTGCCTGCGCCCTACTGTGAAGACTGCGTTGTCCCAAGACTGTTCGGCACATTCTTGTTGAATGTCCTAGACTGGGCGATCTCCGCGCACGTTACCTCTCCCGGTACCGGGTTGGGCGGGGTCGCTACCGCTTGTCCCTTGTACTCGGGATGCTGTTCGTTCACACCAATCTGTGGACCTTTAGACTTTTTGGAGGTAGCCGGCCTTCTCCCCTTTATTTAAATAGTTGTTTTTGTTTTCTTATTTTAGTAGGTCGCATGTTCCTGCGTCGGAGGGAGGTGGACCTCCCCCCGACGCCTGAGCTTGCTTCCTGCTTATTACCTTTTTCTTTGTTTTTTTTTTCTTGATATTTTATATTTGTTTCTTTTAGCATCCTCTTTTAAAGATGCCTAATTTTAGGCAATGTTGAATACGGCGACTAATGCCCAAGTAGGCAGTCGCCAGATGAGCCCCTAAAAAAAAGAAGAAGTTGTGCTCGTGGCAAGGTGGTCTAAGAAGACCAGTCATTGTGGAGTGTTGCATAGACTGTCGATCAAGAAAACACCATTGGTAAATCCAGCCTATCTAATATCAAAGCCTGCGACAAACGAATTCACCTCTCCCCTAAAGCCTACTACAAGAACGCTCGACGCTCCTATACTTTTGACCCGCTATTAACATTGAGAGCAGAACCAGCTATAGACTAATTTTAATATTATTTTGACCTAGTCAAGCTGGAGTATCTTAAAAATATGTAGTCTTCGTGCCAAAATAAAACCATATAGGACGACTACAATGCATAAAACACCATTAGTACTATTTTTAATACTAAAAACACAGCATAGGTATTTTGAAGTTTCACTGGATGACCTTTAACAGTCCCCCTGCTGCTTTTGTCATCCGTGAGATGGTTATATGGGGAGCGAGGGTTTTTCTTGACCCATTCCAGTGAATTCAGTTTTTTTATTATTGTATATTATGATTGATTTGTTTTGAGGCTTCTTGATGATGATGCTTTTTGTTTTTGATGCATTCCGGTGGATGGTTCTAATTGTATATTGTAGATGCATGATCTGACCTAACATAACATAACATAACATAATTACACGGATGACAAAAGCCACAAGGGCCTATCAAAGGTCATCCGCCTCCGTCAAAACCTAATCCTATGGATGCATTTTGTAGGTGGGTTTGACAGATGCGGATGACTTTTGATAGGCCCTTGTGGCTTTTGTCATCTATGAAATTATGTTATGTTATTATTTTGATGTGGTAACGTCAGTACTGCTCCAACGTGTTCTCAGCGAGCGCTCTATTCAATGATGTCTTTTTGTTCTGTTTTGTCTTTCGTGTAATATATTTAAGTTCGGGAAGGTTGTTAACGTTGAGTGTTAGGCAAGATATTCAAGGAATTTTTAATTATATTTTCAATTTATTCGTGAAATAAGACCCCCTTTGTTTACGTTTCAGAGTGGCCTAATTTTCTCCCCACTTTTTGACTACGACTATTACCAGGAATCGGTCAAATCTACATCTTGAATTTGGAAGTGTTGAGTGTAGAGAAGAGGTACTTCAGATCTTTGGAAGATATCGCGTTTTGAAAAACAAAGGTCCGCATTTATAATAGGTCTTTTCTGAAAGGTTTCTCAATGAGATTTCTTCGTACCGATTCTCTCTCGTTTGTATTCCCTAATACCTTTTGGAGTAACAACACAGAAGACATCCGGATGTATATTTAGTGCATCATGGGTAAATCTGAGGAAGAGGAAGACGAACCAGCTTCTGCCATGCAGGTAAATCACGCGCTGGCAGCTAAGCGAACCCTGGAGGCGGAGGCCGACTCTGAACATCAACCACCCACCTCAAAATCTGCCAGGAACGCAAACCAGCCCCCACCACAGCCAGTAAGGGTAAATTACCATGACAGTGACCAGCCAAGAGAAGGTGGACCTGGTGAGGAACAGGCAAATGTAAAAATTTACATCAAGTCCACCAAAGGTAAGATGTTGACTGCCCACCTAACAGCCCTGACCAGGGCCCTCAATGAGTCCCCCCTGGGGAAGTATATAGTGCAAGGCTGCATCAGGGAGCTGGTCACCGGCCAGGCTATACGGTTGGAGGTGACCCGTGATGGCCTGAACAAGCTGGCATGCAGACTAGAAGATATCACCACCCTTGGCCCATGGGGGGTGCAGTGCTGGCAGTCCAGCACTCTCAAGGAGGTCCTACCCCTACCACTGCGAGCAGATGGGTCCAGATTCTTCAGGCTGGCCTTACAGGGCACTCAGCTCCCCAGGCCAATAGCACTGGGGCACCAAGTGAAGAATGTGACTGAATTCAAATTACCAGCCCTCCGGTGCCGCAGATGCTATCAGTTTGGCCACGGAGCACTAGCTTGCAGGTACAAAGTGAGGTGCAATAACTGCAGTGGCTACCATCCCTTCAAGACACTAGAGGGAAATCAGTGCATGAACACCCCATACTGTTACTTCTGCCGGGAAGATCACCGTTTATTAAGCAAGAACTGTCTAGCACTGCTGAAGGCAGAAGAGATTAATGAATATTGCAGACAACAAAAAGTGAACACAAAACTCAAACAAATCAGACCAAACATACAATCTAACACCAGTACACGCACCCAAAGAACTCGCATCCCTCCTCCTACTGCACCGAACAAAGTGCCTCCCACTTTGATTCTAAATAATTCCTTCGCTATCCTTAATGACACGATAGATGAGGATCAGTACACATGCGAGGCAGATGCCACAACCTCTCAGCGCACTGACACCCACACATACACTGCCCTTGCCACCCCCAAGCACACCGCCATTTTACAGGCAACACACCGGCCCATCAGCATGTTCTCTCCAGTGCACGCCATCCGTTTGCTGACATTGAGGTCCACCCCACACCTACCACCAGGAAAAGTGAACAACCCACTTATCAAACCTATGCTGAAAAAGTCACAGGAACTAAATCTAGGACCAATTCCGCACCCCAAATGCCGGAGAAGACAGGCGTCTCGGCAGACATCGACTGGTGGTCACTGGTCCCTTCACTTATCAACATATTCTGAAAAGGCTATTCACTCTACCAACAAGGCTGCTCCATATTATCAATCCTCCGCCATCTCATCCCTGCCCTTCTTGCCATCTTCACCCAGTAATCATGGTATATCAGCAAAACACCATCATATTCTGAAATGCTCGCTCACTTCCCCGCAAGCTGGCAGATGTCAAACTGCAGGCAAAACGGTGCCAGCCGCTACTAATAGGAGTTTGTGAGACATGGCTCTAACAACACCTCAGTATATCATTCCAGGACTACAACATCCATAGGAAGGACCGTCAAAACAGGCAGGGTGTTGGGCTTGTCCTACTTACCCACAAGAAGATGGCATGTGCAGAAATCCCACTGCAGCAATTCCCGGGAGGGACACTTGAAACCATGGCAGTGCAAATATCTTTGAACAGGAGATGGGCCACCATATTTATATGCTATAACCCAGTTGGCTGTCTGGCTTTGTCAGTTGGCTGTCTGGCTTTGTTCTGGAAGGTTGTCTTGCAGGAAGCTCTTGATTCTCATTGTAAGATTGTGATATAATACTGATTTGGGTGTATAGTTTTTCTTGTATTTATTTAATACATCAATCACTGTGTAATAAATACATTAGTGATTAATACTTTTGGGGAAGATTCCTGGCAGCAATCCTGAGCAAGAATTTTTTTTGGTGAGTGTTAACTTTTTCCTTTGTAAATTTCTGAGAGTATGGCTGTTTGTATAGATGGTGAGAGCATGCCGTTTGAAAGTAGTGTGTATGTGGTGTGTGATGCATGTGGAGTTGAAAGGAGAGTGAATGTAACTGAATGCCGTGTGTGTTTTCTGGAAGGGGAGGTTAGGAGGTTGAGTGGGGAATGTAAGAGGTTGAATGATTTGGTGTTTGAGGTGAGAAGAGATGCAAGTGTGCGATTGAAGGGTGAGATTAGTGCTAAGAGGGTGGAAGATAGGGCTAGGACTGGGAACAGTGTGGAAGTTGTGAGTGATGATGAATGGTGGGTGAAAATGGATAGGATAGATAAGTTAGGACAGGTTAGGTGTGTGAATGAGAGGGACATAGAACCTGTTAGGTTGACTAACAGATTCAATGTCCTGAGAGAGGAAGAGTGTGAAAGTGATTTGCCTGGTGTGATTGTGGATGAAAGCAGGATGGGTGGTAGGGTGACTGAGAGCAGGAGGGAGGGTAATGTTAGGCCAAGACAGAATAGGAGAATGACTGAGGTGCTAGTGATGGGTGACTCTCAGATTAGGTATTTAGATAGGAAGTTGAGTGATAGCAAGTGGAAGGGAATGAGAGTTTGTCTGCCGGGTGCTGGTGTAAGTGATGTTTGTGAGAGGTATGATAGGCTGGTTTCTGGGTGTGACAGGGATGCAGTTGTGATTACGCATGTGGGAGTGAATGATGTAAAGAAGGTGGGTACATGTGAGTTACGTGAGCAGTATAAAAGGTTAGTTGAAAGGATGAGTAAAAGCAGGGTAAAAGGTGTTGTTTCTGGTGTGCTTCCGAGATTGGATGTGGGGGTAGAATGGTTGTCGCGTGCAATTGGTTTGAATGAATTTGTGAAAGGACTGTGTGAGGAGTTAGGATTGGTGTTTGTAGATGTCTGGGGAGGGTTTTACGGGAATAGGAGGTTGTATGCGATGGATGGGCTCCATCTTAGTCGGGCAGGTGTTGAGGTTCTATGGGGGGAGCTGGATAGTGTGATTAGGTCCTTACGGGTGGGAAACTAGAAGCTGTTAGAGGTAAGGGAATAACAGGAATAGAGGGCAGGTGTAGGAAATGGAAGGGATGCAGAGATAGAGGAATAGCTAAGGGAGAGGGCATACTGATGCGTTATAGGGGGACTAATGCACAAGTGAATGAGCAGATAACTAGGAATAGAAAAGCACGATGCAATGAAGATGGGAATAATAAAAAAACCTTAAAAATATACTACACAAATGGTCGGAGTATAAGGAATAAGATAGATCTCTTAAGAGCGTTAGCGAGTGAAGAGAATTTTGATATAATTGCAATAACAGAGTCATGGCTTGATTTGGCAGGAAATCACTTTAAACCTGAGGTTGAGATTGAGGGCTTTAACATGTTCCATACAGATAGGAATAGGAAGAGAGGAGGAGGGGTTATTATTTATATTAAAGATAATCTCCAGTGTTGTGTAAACAGTACAATTAAATTAGATGATAACACAGAGTCATTATGGCTAAATGTAAAGGAAGGTAAAAACAAGCTTGTCATAGGATTATTATACAGACCACCAAATCTTAGTAAGGAAGCTTCAAATCTTCTGTGGCAGGAGATTGAACGGGCATGTAGAAGTAAGCATGTGTGTATAATGGGCGATTTTAATTACAGAAATATAGACTGGGAAGCTCTTGTGGGTGATCAGGAGGCTGAGGAATTTTTGAATGTTGTCCAAGATAATTTTCTGAGGCAGATTATTAACGAACCCACTAGAAGTAATAATATACTGGATTTAGTTCTGACAAATAGGGAAGAAGTTATTAAGGATACTGAGATTGGAGGAAATTTGGGTAATAGTGACCATTGTGAAATTAGATTCAAGATGAAATGGAATGGTATTGATAGTAGCATGAACAATGTTAAAATTCCTGACTTTAGAAGAGCAAATTATAATGGGCTAAGGACTTACCTGGAGGCAGTTGTACAGAAACCAGGCAATGAAATAAATTCAGGAATAGATTCAATGATATCAGTTAGTGGAGACAATAATCACCAGGAGGAAGAGATTACAATTGAAGAGGAGTATGAGAGAATAATTGAGCAATTAATTACAGGTCAGATGATTAACATTCCTTATAAGGAGATTAGGACTAAAAATAATGACCCAAAATGGATGACAGATAAAATTAAGCATTATATTGGCATTAAAAAGGGCATTTATAGGAAAATAAAAAATGGAGAGGATCACTTAAGGCAGAGATATAATGAACTAGCAAGAGATGTTAAAAAGTTAGTTAGAGTAGCAAGGAGAAATTATGAAATTAAAGTGGCAAATAGGGCAAAGGAAGATCCTAAAAGTTTTTATCAATTATACAAAACTAAGGTTAGAGATAAGATAGGCCCACTTATAGATTCCAATGGAGAATTAGTGAGTGATAGGGACTCAATGGCTGGAATGCTAAATGACTTTTTTCTCTCAGTATTTACACAGGAGGATACTCTAAATATACCCGAGGTGTCAATGATATTTCGGGGTAATGATGAGGAGAAATTAAAGGATATCTTGATCACAAAGGAGATAGTGACAAAGGAAATTGATAAAATCAAAAGTAGTAAAGCACCCGGTCCTGATGAGGTCTTTCCTAGAATTTTGAAAGAATGTAAGGATGTGTTAAGTGAGCCCCTAGCATGCATCTTTAGAAAATCATTGGAGAGTGGCATTGTGCCAGTGGCATGGAAGAAAGCCAATGTGATACCTATATTTAAGAAAGGGGATAAAACAAATATGTCTAATTACAGACCAGTAAGTTTGACATCAGTGGTAGGGAAAATGATGGAATCTATTATAGCAAGGAATATTAGGGATCACTTGGATAAGCATAAGTTGATAAAAGAATCACAGCATGGCTTTAGTAAGGGTAAATCCTGCCTGACTAATTTGCTGTCTTTTTATAGTAAGGTGTATGAAGCAGCAGATAATGATGAAAACTATGATATTTTATACTTGGACTTTAGTAAGGCTTTTGATCGAGTGCCACACTTACGGCTTCTGAGCAAAGTTAAAGCACACGGGATCGATGGCAGTATATTTAGGTGGATTCAGTCATGGCTTGGTGACAGACAGCAAAGAGTTAGTATAGATGGAGTTAAATCTGAGTGGGGGTGTGTTAGCAGTGGAGTTCCACAAGGATCTGTTTTGGGTCCCTTGCTATTCTTAATTTATATTAATGATCTTGACATAGGTATAAGTAGTGACCTGAGTAAATTTGCTGATGATACTAAGCTAGGTAGGGCCATTAGGGCTGATTCTGATGCTGTTGTAATGCAGGAGGAATTGACCATTCTGTCCAATTGGGCTGAGAAATGGCAAATGAAGTTTAACATAGACAAATGTAGTGTACTTAGTATAGGTAGAAATAATCCACTGAATAGTTATAAATTAAATGGGAGAAATTTAGGGAGGACCGATTGTGAGAGGGACTTGGGTATTTTGGTAAGTTCAGACCTTCGTCCTAGAAAGCAATGCCTAAATGCTAAGAATAAAGCTAATAGGATATTGGGATTCATTAGGAGGAGTGTAAGCAATAAGAGTGCTGAAGTCATTCTAAAACTGTATCTGGCGCTAGTTAGGCCTCATCTAGACTATGCAGTACAATTTTGGTCACCATATTATAGGAAGGATATTGATTTGCTTGAGTCTGTGCAGAGAAGGATGACAAAGATGATTGGTGGGCTAAGGAACTTACCTTATGGTGAAAGGCTCAGAAAACTAAATCTACATACATTGGAAAGGAGAAGAGTCAGAGGGGAATTGATTGAGGTCTTCAAATGGGTAAAAGGATATAATAAAGGGGATCTGGGTAAGGTTCTTATACTTAGTGAACATGACAGGACACGTAGCAATGGGTTTAAGCTTGATAAGTATAGGTTTAGGAAGGAAATTGGGAGGAATTGGTTTACAAATCGTGTGGTAGATGAATGGAATAGGCTCACTAGACATGTGATAGAAGCCTCCTCTCTGGGTAGTTTTAAGAATAGATTAGATAAATATATGAATGAAGCTGCTAGATGGGACTGACTTTTTTATGTACATATGTATATATTTTTCTAAGGAGTGGGGAGATTATTTTGCGGTTGCATGAATGGACATAATCCTCTGGATGCATTTTATGTATATTGTAGATTAGATCTGACGAACTCCTGTAAAGGGTGACAATGTTGATGACTTTTCTCTGGTAAGAAATCTTTTGTGTGTTGACTGGAACAGGAGCTGCCAAGTGTAGGCCATGAATGGTCTTTTGCAGTCTCCTTCTTTTCTTATGTTCTTATGTTATGTTCACTGATGTAACAGAAGCAGAACTCACTCACTACTTCGACCAGCTAGCCCTACCAACACTAGTCATGGCGGACTTCAATGCAAGACACCCACACTGTCAACCAGGTATTCCTCAAAGCACCATAAACCCCACGAGTCATTCCCTCTTTAATTCACTGCTCACCTCACCACTAACCCTCCTCACTCCTCCATGCCTACCCACAAGGATTGATCCATTCAAGGGCACCCACTCCACCCTAGACCTCTGCCTGGGAAGTGGGCTATTCAGTGATGCAAAAGTTGAAGTAGGCCCATACATGGGTAGTGACCACCTCCCATTGTTCATCCATCTAGGAGGCAATGCCTCCCCCACCAATCTCCCTGAGACCACGCTGGCTCTTAAATACAGGAAAATGGGAAGCTTTTAATGCAGATGCCGCTACAATACAAACTCCCACATCCCTAAACGCCGAGAGCATGGCAGCTGACCTAACAACACAGCTGACTGAAATAGGCCACAAACACTTCAAAAAGTCAAACAGTACATACGACCCCCATCCTCGAGTCCCCTGGTGGAACGAACTGTGTGAGACAGCGGTACGTGATCAGTGAAGAGCCTCGAGCGCCTGGAGGAAGTGTCCCTGCCTACACCACCAAATCGCATATCACAGACTCGACGTGGTCAAGAGAAAAACAATAGCTCATGCAAAAAAGGCCTCATGGATCACCCATTGTTCATCCCTATCCTTCCGTAGCAGTCCAGCTCAAACATTTAAATTCATCTGTGCCATGTCTGGTCAACTGACCCCTTCCTCTCTTCCCCTAAGAGGTCCAGACACAAGAGTCCTATGTCCATCTGAACAAGCGGAACTACTGGCTGCACACTAAAACACCATCTATGGCCTCACAGACCCTGTTGTTTTCTTGGCTCCACCCCAAAGACCAGAAATTCTGCATGCCTCAACAATCATGTCATCTCCACTCACCCTCCATGAACTGGACTGTGCAATAAAGAACTTGAAAAAAGGGAAGGCAGTGGGATCAGACCAAGTGCCTAATGAGTTCATCACCAACCTCTCCAACACAGCATGTGCCCAGCTCCTCATACTTTTCAACCAAAGCTGGACTTCAGGAACATTCCCAACACTGGAAGCATGCAATGCTGATCCCCATACCAAAGGCAGGCAAGGACCTAAAGCGCCCCAACTCCTACAGGCCCATCAGTCTTCTCTCATGTCTGGGCAAGTTGATGGAGAGGCTGATCAACATTCGTCTTACCTGGTGGCTGGAGCACAACAACCTTCTTCCAGTATACCAGTTTGGTTTCTGCCCTCAGAGAGGCACAGAGGACCTCCTCCTCATCATGGAACATAATATCAGGAGAGCCTACCAGACCCGAACCGCCCTCCTCACAGTTTTCTTTGACCTCCAGGGAGCGTTTGACACAGCATCGCATGGGGGAATACTTCAGAAACTGTCAATAATGGGATTGAATGGTGCCCCCCTAAGATGGTTCCAGGATTTCCTTACCCTCAGGACATTTTCAGTTGCCGCGGGAAACAGTTTCTCCTCACCACACCCACTCCAGTGTGGCATACCACAAGGATCAGTCCTGAGCCCCATACTCTTTAACATCCTGATGAGAGACATCCCAACATCACAGTCCACCCTGTTATTCTATGCAGATAACATCACCATACTGCACAGAGCTGACACACTCCTACAGGCACAAGAGGGGTTGCAAGAAACAATAAACCTGTTGACCTGAAGATAAATCCACAGAAAAGCCACCTCATGTGTTTCACAAAGAAGAGGATTCCTCAGCTACCAACAATCACCATAGAAAGGGCAGCCATCCCATATGTCACATCACATAGACTCTTAGGCCTAGTTTTTGATGGCGCCATCCTCACTTTCAAGCAACACATCACATACCTCCGCACTGCCTGCCTCAAGCGCATGGATGTCATGAAGCGGGTCTTGGGGATCAGCTGGGGAGCTGACAGGGATACACTCCTCATGCTGTATAGAACCTTTATCCTCAGCAAATTACAGTATGGGGTGGCCATTTATGGATCCGCTTCACCTACCAACCTAAAAAAGCTGGATACTGTGCAGAACACCGCACTGAGGATAGCTCTTGTGGCATTTATATCCACACCCATCCCCTGCCTCCATGTGGAAACAGGACTTCTGCCACTGGACCACACCCGCCATGTGAAAATGTGCAACACAGTCTACAAGGCATCCACACCTCCACCCAGTCACCATAATACTCAATGATGCCCTGAAGTCTCCAGGAGTTGGCCCCGTCAAGAACCTCCCCCTGATAGAAAAAACACTCAATCCTTGAAGATGCCTCACTCCCTCTGCCCCACAACCAGGCCCAAACTCAGCTGTCTCACCAATTCCACCACAGTATGATCTTGCATCCCAAATCTCCCTCCACCTAGACCTCAAGTTCCATAAGGGAATGGACCCACCCCAACTTGCCCAGCAACTTTTCCTCAACAGGCACAATGAGCTGTACTCCTCACACACCCCAGTTTTTACAGACGGATCCCACTCACCAGAAAAGGGCATTTCATCATCTGCAGTCTACCTTCCCATCTCCAAACTCTGCAGAACCTGGAGGCTACCACCCAGCCACTCTAATATAGCCTTGGAACTCCATGCCATCCAGTGTGCCCTGGACAACATCAACCTTATAACATCTGACCACGTGGTGATCTACACTCACTCCCAAACTAGTCTGGCACTAATTACCAATAAGCTCACCCGCACCTACACTACCCTGGTGCACAAGATACAGGCACAACTACACCATCTCGAAAAAGGAGGATGGCAGATCATACTGCAATGGGTTCCGTCACATGTTGGAATTCAGGGAAATGAAATTGTTGATCAAGCCACAAGGGAAGCAGTGACAGACACAGAGGAACCTCTCCAACTTGAATACCACAATGCCCAAACTCTTACCAGGAAAGATAAAAAAGAAGTGGGACACCAAACTTAGACTTGTGCTACAAGAAACCAGCCTTGGACAAATCCGCAGCGACACCTCCCCTGCACCGTGGAGCTGCCACAAGCACCGTCGCCTGGATGTGGCCCTATTCCGCCTGAAGACTGGACACTGTGGCTTGAACAGGCACAGGTACAAACTTCGCCTGACAGACTCCCCATACTGCAGGTAGTGCCAGAATCAGGAGGAGACAGTGGAACACTTCCTGCTACACTGTCATCGCTTCTACAGCCTCCGTATCACACTGAGGGCCCTCCTATCAAGCCTGGGAATCCGTCAGCTAACCTTGGCAATCCTGCTAGATGGAGCAGGTTTTGACCCCCCCATCCGTCAACAAATCCTCAATGAGACAGCAAAATTCATCACCAACAGTGGACAGCCCTCAAGAATATGAGCAATAAACTTAAGTCACAACTATTACTAATCAAGTACCATCTAAAATAACTTGACCAAGTAACCTACATGCAACAAACTACTTGTAGCAGGGCTCATGTGACTACCATCCAAGCAGCCCAAATCAACAACAACAACAACAACTTTTTGACTACACTTTGCTTGATTGCCTAATCCCATTAGTCAGTTGCCTGAGGCCCTTTATAAGTCCTCGGTTCAGTGCTAAGTAATCGCCCGAGTACCTTTTGTGGCCTTTCATGTATAGACTCATCTTTGCCCTGATGATTATGATAATGGTAAATATGTAGATTGGCGGCTCGAACGATGAGACGTAAACTATTTCATCCGTGTTCCAATCTGTTTCACGTTTTTGGAGTAAATCTAATGGGACGGCTTGTGTAGGGGTAAACACAATGGGGTGACCACCCTACGATGATCCCGAGTTTCAATCAATTTGGGGAGGGTCTGAGGGACACAGCACCCCAGTATATAATCATAATTGTTTATAGAATAATGTTCTAATGTTTACAGAAGTGAATGATTTAACCAAATCATTTCTGTTCCTTTAATCGTTTTGCGAATTATAATGGGGGTGGGGTCTGACGTCAAAAATGACTGAATTGAATTTTTATTTTGTTTTTCACTTAATATTTTATTATTCTCATTTTTATTTGTCAATATATTTGTCCCCATGAATATTCAGGCAGGGTTGAACGAAATCTAAACAAACAAAAATCCACCTTTTTGGCTGTGCCACCAATCTATATATTTACCTAGTCCTTTATTTGTGAACTGAGATTTATGAATGAGAGTAACTTGACCCTTTCTAGGCCTCACTACAACATGACCGTGAAAAGAGGGTGATTTATTGCTCACATCTGTGCAAACATAACATAACATAATTTTACCGATGACAAGAGCCACAAAGGCCTATCAAGGGTAGCATAACATAATATAATTTCACGGATGACAAAAGCCACAAGGTCCTATCAAAGGTCATCTGCATCTGTCAAAATCCACCCACAAAATGCATCCATAGGATTGTGTCAGATCATGCATCTACAATATACATCTGTCAAAACCCACCCACAAAATCCATCCATAGGATTATGTTCTTACCTATGAAAAGATAGTGGGGAATTAAGAATTTGCTTCTTTTGGTGATCCCCACCTCCCTGACCCATCAGCCACAATGCCCCAGTCCTATCTGCATGTCATACCTTGACTTAATGTGGCTATTGTAGGTGCAGTTACTACACTTTCTAGAAGTGCATTCCAGGGGTCACTAACCCTAAGGGCAAACCAGTACCCTTTCATTGTGGTGCTCCAGTGGTCAGGTTTACGCAGTTTAAGGGAGTGGCCCTGCAGCTGGTTAGTGTTAAGCTGAAAGAAAGTAGTATAGGGAACGTCTTCATAACTGTGCAAGAGCTTGAATGTCTCAATCATGTCCCCCCTAACTCTTCTCTCTTGCAACGTCTGCAGACCAAGGTTTTGGCAGTGTGATTCATAGGTGAGCTGGGCGAGGCTTGGTACCAGTTTTGCTGCCCTCCTCTGCACACTCTAGGGTCTGGATGTCCTTCACCAGGTATAGGGACCATACGAGGGCTCCATAGTAATTAAATTTTTCACACTAGGGTAGCAATCGGACATGTTCTCAGCAAGCTCTCTATCCAGTGACATTTTTTCATTTGGGATTTTTTGGTGTAATATATTTAAGTTTGGGAAGATAGTTAACTTTGAGTATCAGACATAATACTAAAGGAATTTTTAATTAACTGCAGTGAAATAGCTCCAGTTTGTTTACGTTTCAGAGCGGCCTAATTTTCTCCCTGTTTTTGTTTACACTTTGATTGCTTAATTAAAGGGTTTTGAAAAGTTTCTCAGTATGACTGTTGCCTTGGATGAAGTGAGTATGCCTTTTGATGTAAGCAGTGTGTATGTAGTTTGTGATTTTTGTGGTATTGAAAGAAGAGCAAATGTATCTGAATGCCCAGTGTGTTATGTGACTAGTGAAAATGTGGCTTTGATTTCTTACCTTGATGAGGGTCTTCTCCCTCACCAGTCACTGTTGTCTTCCAACCAGAACAGTAAAGAAAAATGATAATAAGGAGAGGAGATATGGTTGGCTAATGATGGACACAATGAGAAAAGCCATTAAATTTCAAAAAGAGAATCACCAAGAAAGACAGTCAATTTACTTTTAAAAGACTACAAGGAAGGACCAGATACTAACTCTTCAGGAAGAGTGTTCCAGAGATTTATGATCCTAACTGAAAAGAAACGAGCTCTAACTTCTGTGAAATACTTAAGTACAAAAATCTTCCTAGTATGACCTCTGGTGCGAACACTGTCAGCATATGCAAACAAGTGTTCAAGATGGGGGCAGTGGCCATTCAAAATTTTCCACACCATGATCAAATCAGATTGCAGCAATCTACCCTTGATAGAGAACAAATTAAGGTTTGTTAAACACTCAATATAAGGCAAATTTATGAATCCTTCAACATTTTTGGTCCATCTTCTTTGTACAGCTTCCAGGAGTTTTAAATCACAGACATAACCAGTATTCCAAAGTGCACTTGCAAAATCAATAATGGAACGAACATGAGAAATAAAAGCTTGTTTCATAAAATTAGGAGACCGGCAAACTGTACACCTAAGAATACCATTTGCAACTCTACTTGCTTTGCTGAACACTTCCCTGATATGCAAATGAAATTTAAGAGAGGAATCCACCAGAACACCAAGATCTTTGAAGGAGGATTTATTAGGAATAGGACACTTCCCAATAAAATAGTCAAAAACAGGTATAGTGTTGGGCCTACAAAAACAAACTCAAGCACACTTATTTACAGAGAATTTCAGACCCCATGACTGACTTGTGTGGTAGAGCAAGGATATGTCATTTTGTAGAGTCTTACTGAAAACAAAAACCCCAGCAACACCAAATGGTGAGGCCAGATATAACTTAAGGTCATCTGCAAACAAGGTAAAATTGCAACTAAGACCAGCAGCAACATGATTTATATATACAAGGAATAAAACATCCAATTACAGAGCCTTGAGGAACCCCACTTGATTTATCGACTTCACGACTAGAAGAACCCTGAACCACAACCTTCATTTTCCTACCATGCAGGAAATCTCTTATCTATCCCAGCAGTGGATCACCTATGCCTATCAGAGAAAGTTTTATTAGAAGCAGCTGATGGTTAACCACATCAAAGGCCTTGCTATAGTCAAAGTATAGTACATCAACAGCTTGGGCAGAGTCCACATGATTGCTGATATAATCATAAGTGCTCAGAAGCTGGTCAGATACAGATAAGCCTGCACGAAAGCCAAATTGATGAGACGAAAGGATGTTATTGGCTTGACAAAATATATTAATATGGGAAACAATAATTCTTTCAAGATAGTCTGGTGTCTGGGTGTGAGAGAGATGCAGTTGTGATTACGCATGTGGGAGTAAATGATGTAAAGAAGGTGGGTTCATGTGAGTTACAAGAGGAGGTACAAAAGGTTAGTTGAAAGGATGAGTGAAAGTAGAGTGAAAGGTGTTGTTTCAAGTGTGCTTCCGAGATTGAATGTGAAGATGGAATGGTTGTCTCATTTAATTGGACTGAATGAGTATATGAAAGGCCTGTGTGAGGAGTCGGGATTAGTGTTTGTAAATGTTTGGAATGGGTTTATGGGAATAAGGCATTGGATGGACTCCATCTAAGCTGGGCTGGGGTTGACGTGTTGTGGCAGGAGTTAGATAGTGTCATTGGGTCTTTGCAGGCGGAAAACTAGTTACTGATAGTGGTCAGGGACATATAAGAGTACAGGGTGGAGCAAGGAAAGGAAAGAGATGCAGAGGAGATAGAGCGGAAAGTATACATTCTAAAAAGAGGTGCTTAAGGGATAGGAGAGCTGAGTTGTCTTTATACCAATACTCATAGTCTTAGAAATAAGAATGATGAGTTATTTAGTTATATTATTGATGAAGATATAGATATAATATGTGTAATAGAATGATGGGTTGATAAAAATAAATTTTATGATGTGAGTGAATTTTAACTACAGGGTTATGATATGTATATTAGTCAAAGGAGAGAGAGGACTGGTGGTGGTTTGATTATTTATATCAGAAATAGCATTTCTTTAAATCTAAATAATTCCATAAAACAAGAAGTAGTTGAGTCATCAGCAAAAATTGACACTTTGCTATTTACATCCTCCCCAAGATTATTTATATAAACTATGAATAATAAAGGGCCCAGAATGGATCCCTGAGGTATGCCACTGATAACATCCCTCCATTGTGACCTCACTCCATTCAGCACAACTCTCTGTTTCCTGTCTTTCAGCCATTCAGTTATCCAATTCAAAACTTTACCACATATCCCATGCATTTTTAATCTGTGAACTAGGTTCCTATATGGAACCTTATCAAAAGCTTTGCTAAAATTTAAGTAAATTACAGCAACATTCTCTCACCTATCTAATTGTTTAGTAACATAATCCATAAAATCCAGTTAATTTGTTAAACACGATCTACCTCTTCTAAACCCATGCTGAGCATCATTTATTAACCTACCATACTCTAGAAGGTTAGAAATCCCCTTCTTAACTATCTTCTCAAGAATTTTATAAACGATAGAAGTTAAGCTTACCGGCCTAAAGTTATTTCGGCCCTCTTTACTTCCCTCTTTAAAAATTAGCACTACATTTGCTAATTTCCAATCAATAGGTATTTCTCCAAACTCTAGTGATCTAGTATATATCTTCTCAAGAGCTACGGCAATACTATCTACACCTTCTTTGAGTAACCTAGAATGAATTTTATCTGAGCCAGATGACTTACAAGTATTTAACTCCAATATAAGCCATTTAATTATTTCCCTGTTCACATTAATGGTATTCAACACTACTTCCCTTGACCTAGAATTATCATCAATTAATCTATCTGGATTTTCTTCTATAAATACTGAAGAAAAATGATCATTAAGAACCTCTACTATTTCCTCATCAGATTCTTTCAAAACCCCTTCATATCTAATAGGCCCTATTTTATCACTGTTACATTTGTTATTAATTCTATAATAGCTAAAGTATTTTCTTGGATCTTTATTCTTATTTTGAGCTAAATTAATTTCTGCCACCTTATTGCTCTTCTTAATAATCTTATTTAGCTCATTTCTAGTTGACCTATAATGATTTAAATTTTCAAAAGTACTTTCTCTCTGTAATCTATGGTATGCCCTTTTCTTCTCAGAAATTTTCCTAGCATTCTCCTGATTCCACCACAACGGCTTCCTACATTTCTTCATAATAGTGTTCATTGGAATATGTTTAGTATAGTCTTAAAAGTGTCCCACATCTCATAAGTATTCTTCCCCTGAATTCTATATCCCACCTAATCTGATTTAGCAAGTTTCGTAATTTATTGTAATCTCCCTTATAAAAATTTGGAGTTTTTGTAGAATTTGTTGTTCTACCTTTCACTATTGACAAGTTAAAATGAACCATCTGATGATCACTATTTCCTAATGTTTCCCTGTCACTCAATTCTTGAACCAATTGATCATCATTTAAAAGAACCAGATCTAAGATATTGGTACCCCTTGTTGGCTTATTAACAAATTGAGTAAAAAAATTATCCTTAAAGCATTCTATAAACTTACTACTTGCTCTATTCCTTCCTATCATATTTTCCCAGTCCACAGAATTTAAATTAAAGTCACTAAGAATAACTGTATCTACTTCACATCCTTTACTTATTTCCCCAACACAATCAGTCTGTCCAGGTAGTTTGTAAAAGGCTCCTAAGTGTATTATCCGATTTTTACTGACCCTAATATCTACCCACAGTGACTCAACTTCTCCTTACTTTATAGAATTATTTAGATTCAAAGAAATTCTATTTCTGATATAAATAATCAACTCATCACCAGTCCTATCTCTCCTTTGACTAAAGTATTCATCATAACCCTGTAGTTAAAATTCATTCACGTTGTCATTAAATTTATTTTCATTAACCTATGATTCTATTAGATATATTATATCTATATCTTCATCAATAATATAACTAAATAACTCATCTTTCTTATTTCTAAGACTACGGGCATTGGTATAAAGACAACTCAGCCCTCTTATCCCTGAAGCACCTCTTTTAGAATGTATACCTTCTGCTCTATCTCTGCATCTCTTTCCTTTCCATGCCCCACCCTGTACTCTTATATTTCCCCGACCACTTTTTAGGTTAAATACACTTGTTTTTAATTTTTCATCTATTCAAAATGAGGAAATGCCTTAAGTCAGTATGTTATTCAAACCACACAAACCAGCAAGCCTGTTTTTCCTGGAAAATAGTTTTATAGGTCAAAAATAGGCCCTGAGCAAAATTTTATAAAATTTAAGATATAAAATAGTCTTCCACAAATAGCAGAACTGTTTTCTATAATTAGAAAGAGGTTTTAAAGCGTAACTGATTTAAAAAGCATAAAACAACCATGAGTATAGATGAAAATTTGTATAAGAACTGAGAATTATCTATCATAATTATAAATAGGTATAAGGTTATTAATAATTTTTCAATTATATCAATAGAATAATTCTTTTAAATTAAAATAATATATTATTTGATTTCTAAAAAAGTTTTTTTAATTATTTTCGATAATGTGTACCAATTATAATTTTGCAAAGGGTGAGTTTGATAAAAAAAAACCAGTGACTAATTGGTTAAAGGGGTTTGAAAAGTTTTCTCAGTATGGCTGTTCATTTGGATGAAGTGAGTATGCGTGTCGATGTATGTTCAGTTCAATTTAGTTGATGGTTCGAGGTATTACCTTCACTTCGGCATCTCTAATTATATTTCTCATTAAATATAGAAATATCCCTTTCTTTTATCTATCAATCTACTCTTATCTTAGAGCAGTATCATAATTAATTATCAATTCAGGTATGGTACATATATACAGACATATAGGTTACAATTTTGTTTTCCAAAACATCATTGGTAGTCACACCTTATTTAGTAGCTAAATTTAGCTTTTATCTTTGTCATTAATAAGTATTCAGATTTTCATCATTAACATTTTTATAAATACATTTATTTACAATACTGTACATGGGAAAAATATGTAACTATGACTGTTAAAGAGTGTTAAAGTATTTTTATATATATGCCCAAGATTGGGCCTACCCTTTAAAAGGTGTCTATGAGCAAGTAGGTAAATGAATTTTGTAATTATGTAGAGTATGGCTGGATCCGAGTCTTAAGCTTATTTTGGGGCTATTTTGCCTAGCTACTTTTTCTGGACTATGTTTTTCAGCTGAAATCTATTAGGATGAAGTTTATGGCGATTTCCGCTTATATACTGGGGGGCTCATCACAGGCCGATGCCCCTGATAAGCCAACCCTCAAAATTAAACTATTGTTTCTTACACTATGAGAATTGTTGGTAGATGTGTACTTACGTTAGATGGGTGGGTATTGATTAGCAGCGGCGACCCAGAACTTGTGAAATCTCTTTTTCATGGCTGGAAATTTCTTTGTAAAATGCACGTTGGCGAGATATATGTCCATATGTTCCTCTCTCTGTCCATAGTGAAGAATATTGGCTCTTGTATCCTGCCAAACTCTTTCTATATTTTGCAAGCTTGGTTCCAGTTTCTGGATCCACAAAATTCTGGGAGTGATTGACGGTTAGATGTTCGTATCCTTCAGATGACAAATTGGAATAGCCTGCCCATCTGTCCCATATGACTCATTCCTGGCAAAATCCACTTTTTTATTGCTGCCAGGAGGGTTTCACGATTTCTAAAATTAAAATTTACTTTGATTCATGTTCAAACAATCTAAAAACCCACTGTCCTTCCACTACCTGACCATGGTTATATTTGTGTTTCCCAAATTATACCTTGCTGATTTCAACTGTTTTGCTGGGACCTCCAAGCGGTGAAGAAAAAGTTTTGAAATAATGTAAAAGAACTTCCTGGCAAATTCATTACATTTATCATTGTCAGATAACAGCACTTAAATGGTGAACATTCAAAGAGCACACGATGCACAAAAGAGACATTCTGACTAATGGTGCGATTCTGTATGTGTGGGAGCTTGAATAATGATCTTGAGTTTGCTGGAAAGGTAGCATCATTTTTTTTTCCTACAGAATTTGAGAATTTGTGTTTCTTGAACTACACATATATAGTCATAAAAACATTAATACTGAATGAATTCTTTTGGAACAAGAATCAAAATGAAAATTGTAAACAAATCTTTTTAGCAAATCAAAGAAGAGAAATCCCCCCAAAGTTTTTTTAGTCAGAATTAGGAAGTCAAGTTTGATTACCAACCAAAAAATATGGTTTTATCAAACAATAAACAATGAAAAATTAATTAAAAAGACTAAATAATGTCAGGCATAGAGTAGGTAGGATATATAGAAAATAAATAAGAAAAAAACATAGAAAATAAAGAAAAACCTACTTTTGAACAATAGTAAAAGCCCAAAAAGCATTGAAACAACTAGAGCATTCTGATTGGCCAATGACAGAGCTGAATACAGATCTGTGATTAGTCAGTTGGTTAGTAGAAAAACACTGAAAAATAGCCCCCAAAATAAGCTAAGAATCGCATCTGACCGTACTCTACACAATTACCATGAGTTTTCCATACATTACAGTAGTGTGTGGGCTACTGTTCCCTAACTGCCATTTCTGCCTCCCTACACTTTACTAATCATTTTAAATAGTGAAGTCTTTCCCATCTTTATCAGTGAATTACAGTACATACTTTATGCTGTTTCTAGAAGTCTTTTTCTTGCCTTAACATAACATAATTTCATGGATGACAAAAGCCACAAGGGCCTATCAAAGGTCATCTGCATCTGTCAAAACCAACCCACAAAATGCATCCATACCTTTACCATTGAAGTATTCAGCCCTAAAGTGGCTGAGTCAGTGCTCCACTCACACAAGGCTATTAATGTGCTCCACTGGCCTCCTGAACAACCTCAGGTAGGATGTTGGAGTTTGAACAGATGTAGCCAGGTGTTGGTTGTTGGTCTGGTAGTTCAGCCAACCACTTGTCCAGGTGCCTCTTGAAAGTGTCTATGCTCACTCCTTCTAAGTCCTTTACAGATCATGGGACTGCATTGAACAATCTTGCACCATTCTTCCTAAAGCTGTGGTGTAGCAAGGTCTTCACTTTTTGTGATGTTGCTATGGAGTGCTCAACTGTATACAACCTGCCCCTTCTGGGGCTCCTGTTTTCCTGTATTCCCACATTCAGGACTATTCCCTCCAGGATTTTCTACACATAGATTACTATGTAGATCTCCTCCTCTGTAGTGAGTATAATTTTAGGTTTTGTAGCCTCTCCCAGTAATTCATCCCCTGGGTTCCTTCTATTTTGCAGGTGAAGGATCTCTGAGGACCATCAATCTCCATGATGTCCCTTTTCTTGTTTGTTTGGTCACCATAGTTAACAGCAGTACACCAGCTTGGGTAGGATAAGCGACTTCTATATGATCAGCACACATACCTCCTCCCTAGATCTGAAAGTCCTCAGGGCCCACCCAGTGAGCTGTCTGGCTGCTTGGCATGATTTGGTGTAGTGATGTGAAAAGGTACCATCACTTCTCATAAGTACTCCAAGGTCCTTGACCTGATCTTTTGCTTCTATACCTTGGCCTTGACATTCATACCCTGTTGATCTTTTGATGTCCTGATCATTACTGTATCTCAGTAGCTCAAATTTAGGGCCATATTGTTATCATCTGCCCAGGTCAATACTGTATTGAGCTCTTCCTGCAGCAGATTCACATCCTCTTGTGTTCTTATGTTCTTATGGCCTTTCAAATCCTGGTGTCATCTGCGAATGATGTTGCTCCTGAGTATCTTAAGTTTTCATCTATAGGAATAGAAGTGGTCCGAGGACTGACCCCTGTGGGACTCCACTCTCTACTCTGCTGGGTTGTGATTCACTCCCCTCAACTATTACTGTTTGGTGCCTATCTGTTAAAAAACCATGAATCCATATTCCAATTTGCCAGAGATGCCATGTGCCTTCAGCTTTCTCAGAAGTATACCATGGTCCACCTTGTCAAAAGCCTTGGCAAAATCAAGCTAGATTATATGCCCATAACACTCTACTCAACCATTCATCCCAGTCATTCAAAGTTGTACTCATCATTCTCAACATATCACACAAGGTTCTAATTGTATGCTCAGCTAACCCATTCGAAGACGGTACATACTCAGTCGTCCTCACATGCGCCACATTCACTCAAACACTTCACTTGCAAACTCAGGCCCATTATCACTCAGACATCTCCTAGGTTCCATACACACATAGGAAAAAACAACTGCTCAACCACACGTGTAACATTCACACTCCTTTTATCTCTCACAGGTGCCGCATACACAAACTTGCTTTTATGATCAACCATACCAACATTCCCAGCACTTGTACCTTGCACCTTTCACTTCTGACACCTTTCACATGTAATCACAACATCATTCACAACAGTCCTCAGAAACGGATGGAACACACGCTCCTTCATACACTCCCACAACTTATACTTACCCATATGCCCATAATTATTATGCACAACTTTCACCAGACCAATCATACCAACCAAAGACATCACAGGTACATACATATCCCCATCCTTCATATGCCTCACAAAATATACAACATCCATACAAACCACAAAATCCTTAGCCTACCTTTTAAAATCGGTTAAACACTCAGACCATTCATTCAAATCAACACGCATCTTCCGGATGTCAGTGCTGGTCAGAGGATGTGTTGGAGTTTCTGGAAGATAGGTGATTTGATGAAGAGAGTGATTTGGATGAGGATGGATGGTATAATGTGAATGTTGTGGGTAAGAAGCCCAGGAGCTTTCCTCCACCGCAGCAGTTTGTCAGCTATCAGGATCTCCTGAGGGTTGGGAAAGGGGTGTCTGGACAGTCTGGTAGCAAGTCTGAGTGTGAAGATTGAATTGAATGGGATTGAGTGTATGGCTTTGATAGTGGGTGCAAGATGAGCTTGTTATATAAGGATATGTATGACAAGCTGAGTGATAAAGCCCTCCTGTCTGAGTGTAAACATAGTTTGGTAGAATTTGGTGGTATGAAAGTACCTGTGATTGGAATGATAAAGTCAGCTATTCAAATGCATGGTATGTTGGTGAATGAGTGTGAATTCTCTGTGATTGATAAGGTGAGTAGTGGGTATGGTATAATTTTGGGTATGATTTTATGAAAGTGAACCGTATGGTTGTGCATCCTGTGAGTGATCAGATTGAGAGAAAGATTGGTAAAAATAGGGTGTATAAGTTGTATGTAGGGCAAGTTGGTAGTGTTTTTAGCGATATTGTCTTGACATATGGAGAGTGTAAGGCTTGTGAAGAGTGAAAGGGTTTCTGTTAGAGTGAGTTAGAGTAAGGATGTACATTTGAATGTGGGTGAGAATACTGTCAGTCTTCGACTGACCTTCGAACAGGTAGCACGTGTTTTATAGAGCTCTCAGTCTGTTGATCTATTTTTCAGATTTTTCTATAGTTTGTTTGTTTTTTGTTTTTTTTTCTCACCACAATCAGCCAAAGCTAAGTTGCTCTTCTTTTTTTTCTTATTGCTACTTAAATTCTTTCTTTGTTTGAATAAGTGATGGAGTTTGGGGATGAAAGTGAGCATGAGTGTCGGAATGTATGCATTGGTTGTGGTGTATTAGGTGAGGGGTATACATGTGTTGTATGTGGGCTGCGTGAATGCATTGTAGATTTAGAGGGGATGAGAAGGCAGGATTTAGACAGGATATGTAGGCTGGAGGGGTTAGTTGCTGAGCTCAGGAGGGAACTTAGTGTTAGGCCTAGATTTGGGAATAGGTTAGGTGGTGAGGTAGGCCAGTTAGATGTTTCAGGTGAAGGTAGAGGGCCGGTGGAGGAGGTAGGATATGATAGTTCTAGTGAAGTTAGCCCCCTTAGATTAGTTAGAAATAGGCCTAGTGAGGATGGGGGACAGTGGAGAGTGGTTAGGAAACATGAAGCTAGGGAGGCTTCTCCTGTTCTTTGTGAGAATAGGGTTGCCTCTGTTGAGGTGGTTAGCCAGGGGGAGAATAGGTGTGTGAGTCAGAGGGACACAGAACCTATTAGCTTGACTAATAGATTCAGTGCCCTAAGAGAGGAAGTAACTGGAAGTGATATGACTGATGGGGGTGGGGGTGGAGTTCGAGTGACTGGTAGTTTGAATGAGAATAGGAGTGGGGATGGAGTTAGGTCTGTGGGGGTTAGGAATAGGAGTCTGACTGAAGTGCTTGTGATGGGTGATTCGCGAGTTAGATATTTAGATAGGAAGTTGAATGCAAGTAGATTGAATGGTTTGAGGGTGTGTTTGCCGGGTGCTGGAGTGAGAGATCTGTCTGATAGGTATGAGGAACTGGTGTCTGGCTGTGCAAGGGATGCGGTTGTGATTACACATGTAGGAGTGAATGATGTGAAGAAAGTGGGTGCATGTGAGTTACGTGAGAGGTACAAGAGGTTGATTGAAAAGGTGAAAGAAAGTAGAATGAAAGGTGTTGTGACAGGTGTGCTTCCAAGAATGGATATTGGGGTAGAATGGATGTCTCGTGCAATTGGTCTGAATGATTATGTGAGGAGGATGTGTGAGATGGAAGGTGTCATGTTTGTGGATGTGTGGGATAGGTTTGTTGGAATGAAAGAAATGTATGCGATGGATGGACTGCATTTGAGTAGGAGGGGGGTAGATGTGTTGTGGGAGGAGTATGATCGTGTTATTAGGTCTTTGCAGGCGGGAAACTAGATACTAATAGTGGTCAGGGAATTATGAGAGGACATTATAGTACTGAAAGTAGAATGGACTTGGCACATAACAGAAATAGGTTCCAAGGCGATAGAGGTGAGGTCATTCAAGTTTCAAGAGGTGCTTCAGGGATAGGGGGGTTAAATTGTTTCTATACAAATGCTCGTAGTCTTAGAAACAAGAAGGATGAGCTATTTAGTTATATTAGCAATGAGGATATAGATATATTATGCGTTACTGAATCATGGGTTAATGAAATAGAATTTAGTGACACTATAAGTGAATTTGATTTTCAGGGCTATAATATGTACATTAGTCAAAGGACAGGTAGGATTGGTGGAGGAATAATTATCTATATAAAAAACAACATTGTTTCAAGTTTAAATACTTCAATAAAGCAGGATGGAGTTGAGTCACTTTGGATAGATATTAGGTTCAGTAAAAATAGAATGGTGCATTTGGGAGCTTTTTACAGGCCACCTGGGCAGACTGATGATATAGATGAACTAATGATAAGGGAAATAAGTAAGGGATGTGAAACAGATGCAGTTATTATTGGGGACTTCAACTTAAACTCTGTGGACTGGGAAAATATGATAGGTAGGGATAGAACAAGTGGCAGGTTCATAGAATGCTTTGAGGATAATTTTTTGAATCAATTTGTTAATGAGCCAACGAGGGGGGACAATATATTAGATTTAGTACTTTCTAACAGTGATCATTTAGTTCAAGAATTGACTGTTGGGGAAGCATTGGGAAATAGTGACCATCAGATAGTTCGTTTTAACTTGGGAATTGAGAAGGGTAAAATAACTGAGAATGCTGAAAAAGTTCCAAATTTTCATAAGGGAGATTATGTAAAACTTCGAAGCTTGCTAAATTTGGTAGACTGGGATATAGAATTCAGAGGTAAAAATGCTTATGGGATGTGGGATACTTTCAAGCATATAATAAATGTAGTCCAAGAACAATGTATCCCAATGAAGGCCATTAGGAACAAAAGTAGGAAACCATTATGGTGGAATCAGGAGATAGCTAGAAAAATTTCAGAGAAGAAAAGGGCATATAAAAAATTACAGGTAGAAAATAATATTCAAAATTTAAGTGATTATAGAATGGCTAGGAATGAGTTAAATAAGATTATAAAGAAGAACAAAAGGGTGTCAGAAATTAAATTAGCTCAGGATAGCAACAAAGATCCTAGAAAGTTCTTTAGTTACTATAAAACTAATAACAAGTGTGGCAGAGTTAAAATAGGACCTATCAAATATGAAGGGTTTGTGAGAGAAACTGATGAGGAAATAGTTGAGGTACTAAATGGTCATTTTGCATCAGTATTTACAAAAGAGAAACTAAATAGTCCTATGTATAGTACTCATAGGTCAGGAAAAGAGGTGTTTACTAACATTTGTGTGGATCGGAGGATGATAAAAGGACTAATAGGTGATTTAGATACTACCAAGGCCTCCGGCCCTGATAATATTCATTCTAGGATACTTAAGGAAGGGGTAGAAAGTATCTCAATAGCTCTGGACAAGTTATATACTAGGTCATTGGAATATGGAGAAATACCCGATGATTGGAAGAGAGCGAATGTAGTCCCCATTTTCAAGAAGGGTAGTAAAGAGGATCCAAATAACTTTAGACCGGTTAGCCTAACTCCTGTAGTCTGTAAAATTCTAGAGAAAATAGTTAAAAAAGGGATTTGCCAACATCTAGAGAGGGAGGGGTTAATCAGCGATGCTCAGCATGGGTTTAGATCAGGTAGATCATGTTTGACTAACTTACTAGACTTTCTGGAGTTTGTAACAGATCAAGTAGATAAGGGAGAGAATGTAGATATAATTTACTTAGATTTTAGTAAAGCATTTGATAAGGTACCACACAGGAGACTAGTTCATAAATTAAAAATGATTGGGATATGTGGGGGTGTTTCAAATTGGATAGCTGAGTGGCTGAAAGACAGGAAGCAAAGGGTAGTGCTAAATGGTGTAAAGTCAGAGTGGAGGGATGTTATCAGTGGGGTTCCTCAGGGATCAGTTCTCGGTCCATTATTATTTGTCATCTATATAAACGATCTTGGGGAGGCAGTTAATAATAAAGTGTCAATTTTTGCGGATGATACCAAATTAGCAGCTGTAGTTAAAGATATTGATGATAATTTTAAAGTGCAGGGGGACTTAAATAAATTGTTATCCTGGGCACATAAGTGGCAAATGACTTTCAACCTTGAAAAGTGCAAAGTTATTAACATGGGAAAAGATAATAGAGAATTTAACTATGAAATGGATGGGCATTGGCTGAGCTCAGTAGAGGATGAGAAAGATCTAGGAGTAGTAATAGATAAGTCATTAAGGTTTTCTAAGCAGTGTATTGAAGCAAGAAATAGGGCAAATAGAGTGCTGGGTTTTATTAAGAGAAATGTCAGTTACAAAAGTAAGGAGGTTATTCTTAAACTCTATAACTCTTATGTTAGGCCACATCTAGAGTACTGTATACAGGCATGGTCCCCATATTTTAGACACGATATTAACCTTCTTGAGTCAGTGCAACGGAGGGCAACAAAGATTATTCCTTCCCTGAGGCACCTTGAATATGAAGATAGACTGAGGGTATTAAATATGTTCTCGTTCGAAAGGAGGTGTGTGAGAGGGGATATGATTGAGCTCTTTAAAATTTTTTCCGGGATAGATAAATTGGATGTTAGCAAGTTTTTTGAGTTAGATGATGGAAATCAGACTAGAGGTCACCACTTGAAAATTAAAAAGCAAGGGTGTAGGTTGGATTTAAGAAAGTATTTTTTCACCAATAGAGTGGTAGACTTCTGGAACAAATTGCCGCAGAGGGTAGTAGGTAGTCCAAATCTAAATGTATTTAAGAGTAGGTTGGATGAGTTTATGGGAAGGGAAGGTTGTGATGGTTCCTAAGTTTTGTATATATTAATATTGTTTGTATATATCTATAGCTGCATGATTTAGTTCTTGACAAGCCTTGATTGGTGATACCCTTGTTTCTGGATGCAATCCTCTGGATGTAGTTTTCCTGGGAGTTTGGGTGCCTTGAAAAAGAGGCCGCTTGACTCGGATGACCTATGATGAGCCCTTGTGGCTTTTGTCATCCGTTATATTATATTGTGGGGGACTTTGATTTTGTCTTCCCCTGGTGATGGTGCTTTTTGTGGGTGGGTTTTGACGGAGGCGGATGACCTTTGATAGGCCCTTGTGGCTTTTGTCATCCGTGTAATTATGTTATGTTATGTTATGTTATGTTGGATAGAAAGGGTGTGTGTTATAGGGTAAGGCGTGTTACTTGTGTGTTTGATGAGAATGAAGGATCCTTTTGTATGTGTGCACATGGACCCCAGAGTGAAAGGGCAGGTGAGAGGGATCCAAGTTGGCGATGTACTGGGTCACTTCTCCACTGTGAGTGAGGTAGGTATGGATGATAGCATGGATGTCAGAATAAATGTTGCAAATGAAAAGATGTGTGAATGGACGTATAATGAAGTGGATAGGATGGTGAAATTGGATGGATGTTTGACTGAGTATGAAAGGGGGGATGTGTATCAAATGCTTTTGAATGAAAGCGGGTCCTTAGTAAGGGCGATCTGGATTTCAGTGTTGTGAAGCTTCTGGAATTCAAGATTGTCCTGAAAGAGGACACCCCAATCTATCAGCGGCCAAGACATTTCCCGCTACATTTGGCGCCCGAATAGGGACGTGAGATCTCAAAACCGGGAGTATTGTTAGGATTGGATTGCAGTCCATCATCGGATTGGACATAGTGATTGTTTTTTTTCCTTCTTCTGTCCTTTCTTATTAACCTGGGAGGAAGGCTTCTGTGGAACAGGGCCTCCATGATGAGATTGTGAGACTGAGACTGGAGCTGAGACAGAAAGAGGACGAATGTACAATGTTGAGGAGCGTGATTGATGGATTGAGAAGTGATATGGTGGGTATGAATGAAAAGACAGACGGGATGAAGAAAGAAATGGAGAAAGACCAAAGCATGCAGGACCTATATATCATGATGAAGGGGTCAGGACTGGCCCCTGGACCCTGACTCCTGCTCCGACTGAAGGGGATAAGATGAATGGGATGAGTAGCAGTGTATGTGAGTATAGGGAGGATACAGTGAGTGATAGGAAGGGTGGAGAGTGGAATGCAATAGAGGAAGGAAGATGGTCAAAGAGGAAGGATTGGAAGGTGAGAGGGAAGAGTGTGGACTCGTTGTACTCGGATGAAGGAGAGAGTGATGGTATGATTGGCATGAGTGAGAGTAGCTCAAGTGAGAGTGAAGTGAATGTGGGGAAAGGTATTTTGATAAGGGAAGTGCCAAAGGTTGATAAGTTTAGGTTGCATGGTAGGAAGAGTTTGGATGAATTCTTAGGGGAATTTGAGCATTATTGTTAGCTCAAGTACCCAGAGAATAAGGGATATTGGGTATACGTGAAATGGGTAGGAGAATGGCCCTTCAAACACCATCACATTCGCTCCACCACACCATCTGGTCCTGCTCCTGCATTTATTGCCTCAATGATGTCTTCTCTCATCACTGTGATAGAAGTGAGACACTTCATTTGTTGCGTCCGTTATACTAAAGAATTGCACTGGGTCTGTGACCATCTATCTGTTCTTGGCTTACTAAAAACACTTGCATATTGATCTTGCAGTATTTGTGCCATCCTGTAAGGATCTTCAGTCATATCCATTTTAAGTCCTCAATGGGCCAATTGCGTTTGAAACCTTAGCTTTCTTTTTTGCATAGTGGAAGAAAAACTTGAGATTGCTTTTGATGTTCACTACTGCTCATCTCTCTTCTTCATGTGAATTTAGTAAGTCTTCATCCAGTTCTTTCAGCTTCTTCTGCATCCTTTCTCTGGTTTGTAACTGTAAGGTTTTTGCCAGCTTTTTCCTAAGGTTGGACTTTTTCTTCAGAGTATCCATCCTCCTATCGCGTGGTATCCACTTCCTTCTATTTAGTGTTCTCTTCTTTGGCACTATTTCTTTGTATATGCTCTCTATCTTGTTGAGCAGTGTCATACAGATTCTTGCTGGCTCCATTCCACTGGTGGCCTCATCCCAATCCATTTCCCAATTTCTTTCCGGATGTCTTCCCAGTCTATATTTTCAGCATGGTAGTTGAAACAATGTAGTGCCAGGGCTGATCCAGTTTGGTCTTGTGTCTTCATATTCCCGAAAAGTTTTTGGCTTGTTTTTATCCTGCTTCACAATTAATAAATTATGGTCTGACATTGCTGTTTCCAGGTTTTTGTAAGAGTGTATAATGCTTGTTTTTTTTGTCAGAAGGTCGAGTGTGTTGTTCCCTCAAGTGGGATCCTGTACTATCTGTTTGAGGAAGTGGTCCTTGGTGAACTGTACAAACTTCTCGGCCTGACATTTTTCTTCACTGGCGCCTCCTGTGTTCCTCAACAAGATCCAGTCAATATGTGGGAAATTGAAATCCCCCATTATTATGATATCCGCATCCAGTGCAGAGTCCTCAAGAATATCTTGTAGTTTTGCTATGACCCCTTCAAAATATATATCCTCTGTGCCAGTAGACTACAGTGGGCGCAAAGGAAATGTTAACCTCTTAAACGCAATGGAAATGTTAACTTGAATTTCGTGGTTAACTTTTTTATTGTGTTCCCGCCATATAGGTAGTGGTAGGAGCTTGGTATGACGCATGTACCTGCAGCCAGGGCTCCCTCGCAACTTCCCGCCAGGCTCAGTTTAAGTGTGCTCGCAGAGCTCAGACAGTGTACATCTGTGTTACGCTGCCCCACAGGCCGCATCTTTTTCACCTTTTTGCTGACTTTGACACCCTACCAGACACCACCATACCATCACAATGGGGCGTAGCAAGCTGACAATGGAGGAGAAGACCCGTGCCCTAACCCTAATGGAGCAGGAAGTGCCAGTAAAGCGTGTAGCTGCTGATCTGAATGTGAGCCATGTGTCACTCTTTAAGCTCAAAAAAGCAGCCACCACAGTCCCTCTGGGCACCGCACCGCCCTGCAAACCTGGCTCTGGGGGCAAGAAGAAGACAACTGCTCAGACTGACAAGGTTTTGAAACGTGAGGTGAAGCAGGGCCCTTCGATAACAGCGACTGAATTGAAGGGGAAACATCCTGACTTGCTCCACAACTTCGCTATTCGTACGATCAAGCACTGGCTACAAAAAGACCTGGGTTTGCCGTGCTGCCAAGAAACTGCTGCTGACAGAGGGTATGAAGAATAAACGGCTAGCTTTCGCAAAGAAATATCAAGATTGGACACCAGAGCAGTGGAAGAAAGTCATGTGGAATGATGAGAGCAGTTTTCGGCTCGTCAGGGGTGGCTTGAAAGTGGTGCGGCAGCCCAGTGATGTGAGCAGATATGACCACCACTACACCGTGAAGACCCTGAAGCACCCCGATGGCGTCATGGTTTGGGGATGCTTCAGTGGGGAGAAGGGCAGGGGTGGTCTCTATTTCCTCCCCAAGAACAACACCATTAAGGGAAAGAATTACATTGAGGTTTTGGAGGAACATCTGCTCCATTTTTACGCTCTCCATGGCTGCAACTTTTTTATGCAGGATGGCGCCCCTGCACACAAGGCACGAGCTGTCAAAGAATTCCTTAATGAGCAGAACATCAAAGTTGTGGACTGGCCAGGCAACTCACCCGACTTAAACCCCATAGAGAATGCCTGAAACCAAATGAAAAATGAAGTTGCTAAGTCTTGGCCCACCTCGATCCCCACCCTGAAGGAGACACTCATTAAGCTGTGGGTGGCAATAGAGGATCCAGGAGGTGTTGAAGACCCGTGGGAACATGACAAAGTACTAAATGTAAAGAAATGTAAGTAAAAGGACCCAATAAAACAAACTTGAAATGTACTTTTGTGCTTAATTATCCAAAAATTCTTAATGTTAACATTTCCTTTGCGCCCACTGTATATACTGTGGCAGCTACAACATTAGCAGCCTTCATATGTAAGACCAATATTTCTGTGTGATCATTAGAAAAAAACAGCAGCACCTCTGTGCTAGCTGATATATCATGTCTCACATACATGGCAACTCCTCCGTGGCTTCGTTGCTTATGGTCTGCTTTGTATAGAGTATAGTTATTGACCTGTAGCTCTACATCCATCTGGTTTTTAGTTAGGTGGGACTCTGTGAATGCCATTAAAAAGTAATCATCTCATTTTGCTAGCTCCTCAATATATGGGATTTTTTACCCGCGGCTCTTTTAATGGACCCCTGATGTTTGCCAATAATATGCTGTTTAGTATAGGCAATGCATCCCCTGTAGGAGTGGGAAGTGTCTCTGCAGGGTCTCTAGATGTGCAGTCGATCGATTATTTTGCCGAAAGTGGTTTGATTTTGTTTTTCCATCTCCACTAGCTTCCCCCACACTTTCTCTAAAATAATGAGTGTCTGTGTTTTGATTTTGATTATGACAATATCTTAATCCTTGGCCTGTATGCTGATATGGTTGTTGGATCTCTATTTCTGGTGGATTGTATCCCAGTACTGTAGCTCCTTCACCAGTTTGCTGTGTGTTGCCTGCTCTCCTCTGAACCATCCATGCTGGCCTATTTTTGCCTGAGGATCAGTCCATCTTGGTGTTGGTTCTTGAGTCTGTTTTGCCTGAGCCTCCACTGGACGGGCTGTTCCTCTTATATGTGGATGCTTGCAGTTTGGATTGTTACACTCCTTTGTATGAAGGGAGCTTCTGCACACAAGGGGATGATAATTTTCACATTTCCTCCCTAGCATACACCCATACCTCTCCAGACATTTCTCATGAACTTCACACATGGTTTTGGATAAGGATTTTTGCAACCCTTGCCTGCTATTCCATTTTTGCACTTGTTCCTCGTATACCATTTACATAGGCAGAGCTTTTTTTTTGGAAGGGATACCTATTTGCTCTGCTCCATCATTATCATAGTCATGACTAGGTTGTGCTAGAAAATTATATCAAGTATTTTTCTCTCTCAATTATTTGTAAAATTTATCTTCATTCGGTTCTTGAGTTTCTGTAAACAGTAATATTTTTTCTATGCTTAGATTTTCTATATTATATATTTTTCTGATATTTTCTAGCTTTTACACTTCTTGATAAAATGTTCTCTTCTCTGCAGAGCTTGCATTGTGTATTTTATCCAGTATAGTGTTTACGCCAGTCTAAATTTAAGAGTATTGCTTCTACATTTAAATAAAAGCACAGATGACAAGTCATTACTATAAATTTTTTCTTCTGAGACTGATCTTTTATTTGCATTATATAAGCCAAATGTTTGTTTTTGATCTAGTTCCTCTATCCATATCCTGGTATCAAAATCCTTTATCTGTTTCTTGAGATCCTCCTTTTTCAGCTCCTTTAATTTTCTTTTATTAATTTCAATTTCCTCCATATATTTTTTTTCAATGGTAGTTTTCCATATTTTAGGAAGTTTTTCATTCATTATTTCTTCCATTGTTCTTTTATTGATTTCTGTGCCTCCATCTAGGATATATTTAACAAAACTAATTTGATGTCAATGTCTCTTGTTAGCATTGATGATGCCCCAATTTTTCCACTCAGTACCACTGAAGGGGCAAACCTTGGGGCACGTAAAATATTTATCTACACAGAATTTTATATTCTTTGTAATTCATCTAATTCTTTCTTTTTCCAACATATCACTGATGTTCCTGTCAATATACTTGGCAGTACAATATTTTTCCAGAAAGTTTTTACCAATCATTACTTTGTTACAGGATCTAGAGATAACCGAGAATGTAAGATTTCTCAATTTTTTGGCCTGATTTAATTTCTCTTGTCTATGTTTACTGAAGCAGTCTCTTTTATCAATAACAGTGATTCCTAAATATTTTGCTTCATGGGTTATTTCAATGTCTCTAATCTTTGTCAGTTTCTTTTGCCTTGTATTAAATATCATTATTTTGCTTTTATTTTTATTAATTTCTAATCCACATGCTCTTGCTATATCTATGATAATATCAATCATAAGTTTCATTTCTTCTATCGAATTTTACATTAATATACCATTGTCTGCAAAGAACAGTAATGGGATATAAAAATTCTCATCTTTATACCCCAGATTCAGATTGCCTTCATTGGAATACAATAGATACCTGTAACCTCATGTATATCTGGGATAAGCCCCTTAATTTGCTTCAATGTGAACTACTGTGATATTTTTTATATATAATTATATTTAAAACAAAAAGCACCACAAACAAATAAGGGGTCTTTCAATAAGGTCGCTCGATTTTTAAATGTAAATAAAACAAGTTGTGTGTGATATATGCACTCAATTTATTTTAAATTTGAAAGTACATTTTAAGTATGGAATATGACGTGGTTCAAATTTTGGCCGCGGCTTCACTTGGTGGAACGTATTTGGGAGGCCCAATTTTTGATGACTTTGTGGCATAAATCTGGCTAAATTTGCTGAATGGTGTTCGTTATGTTGACTTTGAGGACATCAACTGTTTGCAGATTATTTACATAGACCTGCAATTTAAGGTAGCCCCAAAGAAAGTCTAATGATGTTAAATTCATGATCTCATGGCCAGTTGGCATCGCCGCCACGTGAGATGACCCTGCCCTGAAATCGCTGTTGCAAAATGTCTATCGTGGTGTGCGCAGTGTGGCACATAGCGCCATCCTATTGGAACCACATGTCAGTATCCACATCAGGCATATAATCTAGTTGAGGCCACAAGAAGTTGCTTATCATCGATCTGTAGGTCTCGCTGTTGACAGTTATGGCAATCCCATCTTCGTTCTCAAAAAAATACGGACCGATGATTCTGTTATACGAAAATCCGCACCAAACAGTGACTTTGTTGGGATGCAATTGGTGCTAGTGTATCTCATGTGGATTGTTTTCGTCCAAATCTGACAATTTTGCTTGTTCACAAATCCATTCATCCAAAAATGGGCCTCGTCGCTGAAGATGATTTAAAAAAAAAATTGGGGGCAACTTCCAACTGCTCTAGAGCCCAATCAGCAAACACATGGCGTTGTCTATGGTCGTTTACCTTAAGTTCCTGGGTGAGTTAGATTTTGTACAGGTGCAGACCCAAGTCCCTACTCATAATTCGGCAAATGGAAGTCGCAGAAAGGCCAAGTTCTTGTGAACGATGAGAAATTGACTGTATACTCTCATTTACGGCAGCGATGTTTTCAGCAGACCTTGCATTTCAGCAAACTACGCATGTTGGCTGATTATTGATTGACCCATTTGCCTCAAATTTGGCCACCAAGCGTAAACAGTGGACTTGGGCTTATGATTGTGGCGAGGATAGAAATCACGTAATGCACAGAATGTTTGTCGAATGGAGCACTGATTTTGATGATTTGCACACGCTGTTCAATGATATAACCTTCCATTGTGACTTGCCAAGTACTACTGAATAGTTCACAGTGAGGTTGCCAGATGTCGCTTTAACAACATGGCCACTATAGCCTGACAAAGCTTGAGCATCCTTGTTGAAAGATTAAAGAGATATATGTATTAGGATATATATCCCTAACCTGTTTACCTAGAATCATGCATCCTACAGAGTGAACTTCTCTGGATCATCCCTCTACTCATCTTGGTAAGTCCATAATGCCTGGGAATACTCATGGTGCAGCGGCCCAAACAGACTCTATGCCCAAGTTGAGCAATAATAACTAATCTTCTGACCCCCCTAATTTTCCTTGTGGTACTTGTTTAAACATTAGTGAGAAGGACTCCCTGGAGTGCAAACAGTGTAATGGCTGGACCCATGCCCAACAAAAATGCTCTGGCCTGCCCTTCAAAGTGTTCAGAACTATTGTAGAATATTCAGACTTTGTTGTAACATATGTATGCACAGGTTGCAGATTGGGCGAGACTGGTAACCCTAAATCAAAGCAATCTGGTGATTAAAACCAGCTTTTTGAGACAGTTAAGGGACTCAGTCACTCAGTAGCCCTCATTGTTGATGAGTTAAAGACCTTAAAGAACTCCTCCCAACAATGTCAATAACTCTTCCCCAATTCCGAGTAAGATAGAAATCAGAAAAATCCTTCACAAAGAAGCTATAGAGATCAGAGAGCTGACAGTGTAGTTATTAAGGGTTTGGGTTCTAATCCTGATCTAATTAGAGTTAATTTCAAAGAAATAGAAAAATATCTTTCGCTCAGAGGCCTACAATCCCATCGAGCTGTCCACAATATCCCCATAAATAAAAACCTAGTCAGGGCCAAAATCTTAGACCGTAAGGCCAAACAAAGTCTTCTTAGCCCGAACTAATAAATTGAGATCATCCCCCTACAGCAACGTTTATATTTCTAGAGACCTGACCTTCCAACAAAGAGCAGCTATCAAGGAGCGAAGCAACTCTTCCAAAGATTACCCCCATCATGCCCCTAGTGCCCCTGCCCCCATTGAGCAACCTCACTCTTGGCCAACTCTCCCTAAACCCCTACTCCCACTTCAGGCCCCTTCCTCTTCAAAAAACTAAAGTCATCTCGCAAAATGAACCTAGTTTTAAACTATTATCTTGTGCTGTCAAAAATGTAAGTAATCTAACCAATAAGGTTTATTTTGTTAACAAGTTTTGTAGAGAGGAAAATATTGATTTATTCTGTATCACAGAAACTTGGTTGCAACCCTCAGTTCCCAATAGTATAATTAATATTGCAGAATATTCAGTCTTCAGGAATGACTATATTTCCACCCATCCAAAATATGGAGTATGCATCTACATTCACAACAATATCAAAGCCTACCAGTACATAAATGATGGTTCCCTACCAAACATCTTTACCCTCCACCTCCCGAGTGCAACCTTTTTGTTCTGACTATAACACCCTCACTCCTATATCCATGCTGAAAATTTTAACCTTATAAACTTCATCCTAAACATTAGTGCTCATAAAGAACTATTGATTGTGGGTGATTTCAATTTGCCATCTATCTCATGGAATGATGAGATAATAGACCAACACATCACTGGTACCGATGCATTGTTCCTAGACCTGTTCGACACTCTTGGCCTTTCTCAGTATGTCAAGGAACCCACCTTCATTAGGTCGGAGAACATTCTTGACCTTGTCTTATGCTCTGATGGAGACAGACTTATTGGGTTAACCACCTATCCTCCATTTTCCCGATGTGGACACTGTCTGGTGAAATTCTACTACCTGTATCAAGGTGATCATAACAAGCATGAGAACCACAAAAGTCTGACTGGAACAAAGGTAACTACTCAGCCATCAAGGATGCACTCAATTTCATCAACTGGGACTTTGAGCTAGCTTTTCTAAATGTTGATGACACAAATGGCAAGATTACCTCAATACTTCAGAAACTAATCTCCTCGTACATGCCACCTAGACCCTGTAATCCCCCATCAAGACCCAAACTATTCCATTCATATATCAGACATAAAAAAGTTGACAGATCCAGTTGGACCTTTATTGATAAATGGCTCTCTGACAGACAACCCTTCAGTCATAGCGAACACCTATGCCGATGCCTTTTCTTCAGTTTTCTCCATTGAACAGCTGGACAAGCTCTCTCACACCATACTTGCCCCAACAGTATCTCTACTGTACACATCTCCATCATAGCCCTACTCATGTCCCTGAATCAAGACTCTGCCATGGGACCCGATAATCTACATCCTCACCTTCTCAAGGAATGTGCCTCTGAACTAGCCTACCCATACCATGTCCTATTCAACTGCTCTGCAAATGCTGGTGCATTACCTCTGTCTTGGAAGAAGTCCCATGTCATCCCTATATACAAGAAAGGCCCTAGAACTGATCCCCTCAATTATAGACCAATCAGCTTAAACTCTACCCTTGCAAATCCATGAAGAAAATTATCACCAAAGGCCTGTACAGCTTCATTGATGAGAACCTGCTATTTGATGAATCCCAGTTTGGCTTCAGAAGCAACAGATCGGTCACAGATCAACTATTAATAACATACAACTACATAACCAACTGGTATGATCAAGGGCATATAGTTGGTCCACTACTTTTCCTCATTTATTAACTACATTGGATCCCAACTTAACTGTAACCTCAAATTGTTCGCTGATGACCTCAAGTTGTATCTCCACTTCAAAACATCTGAACCCAGGCTTACCTCAGTTGAACTCAAAAGGGACATTGATGTTCTCCTTAGGATTTCCCGATCTTGGGGCTTAGAATTCTCCCCCTCAGGTTTTCTCATTCCAGGAATGAGGTTATGAACAATTTATATACCCTAGGTGCTGTGCCTATAAATAATCACACTCCCACAAAAATCTAGGCATCACTGTCGACTCTGACCTTAAATTCCACCAACACATCAGACTGGCTGTTGCTAAAGCAGGGGGAGTTTCATCAAACTTGCTTAAATCTACTGTTTGTCTGTCCCCAAACTTCATGAATACCCTATTAACAAGTGATGGATGCCCTTTACTAGACTTTGCACTCCCGTTTGGTTCACTAGATTTGTAAGTGACCATAGGCAACTTGAATCAGTTCAATGCAGGTGGACGAATCAAATCCATGGTCTCAGCCAGCTCTCTTACTCTGATAGACTCAGCAACCTTAACTTATTCTCAATTAAAGGCAGGCTGATTAGACATGACTTGCTGTACTTCTACAAAATCTTTCATGGTTTATCCCCAATCAAACCTGAGGACCTTTTCACAATGTTCCCTAACACCGGCACCAGAAGTCACATCTACAAAATCTTCATTAATCACTGCTAAGTGGAGGCTCCAAGACGATTTTTCTTCTGCTTTGTAGCTCAACGGTGGAATGCCCTCCCTCACCATGTAGTTGAAGCCCCTAGTTTACAATCATTCAAAAAGCTACTCAATGAAACCATTACTGCCACCCTATTTGACTTTGAGTAATACTCCTATATTTTAGCTATTTCATCCATATCCTTTTCCATCATGCTATTAACTTGTGCTGCCTCCCCAAATGCCACCGATCAACCCTAATCTATTCTAGCATTTTTAGAACTAACACTGACCACCTAAGTAATTCAACTGGTCAAGACGCACAATATCAGTCACCCACTTAACTTTTATCAGTGATTACTAACAGCTCACCTGACTGGAGTGTCTAATTGTTTGGGCCCCCCACAGCATGGTCAAGACTGGCTGGACTCCAGATTGAGAGGGCCCTACCAGGTAAGTAAACCATTATAAAGATCTGAGGAGTCCCAGTGCACCCCTGTCGTATACCACTTGTTACTTTTGCAGTGCCTATTTCTTTGTTGTTAATATACAGTGTTGCCTGATTGTCTGTATATATATATCTGAAATTATACTTATTACTTTTGGATCACATCTATATTTTTTAAGTACATCAATCATCATTTTTGTTTCCACTGAGTCAAAAGCTTAGCCAAATCAATAAAAGTTATCACCAATATTTTCTTACTCTATACTTTTTTCTATGCAATACTTTAATATTAATAAATTATCTTCTCTTCTTCTACCTTTTGTAAAACCAGCCTGCAATTCATTTTCTGCTTGGATATGTTCTATTAGTTTTGTTTTAATCAGGTTCATGAATAGCTTGTATTCAGTATTTGCGAGTGCTATCGGCCTAAAGCCCCCAACTGTTGGCTTTTTTATCTTTGGTATCAACATTGTTTTGGACCGTTTCCATCCAATTGGAAGGTCCTGCTCCTGGATTACTCTGTTTAAATTTTGTGTTACAATATCTAGTAGCAAGTCATTTTCACCAAACCATTTCCAAATTTCCCCTTTTATTTTATCTGAGCCTGGTTGTTTTTTATTTTTATATTTATATGCCTTTTAACCTCTCTACATTCAAACTGACTGGTTTCATCTTTTGTACTCATTTTTCTCATATTTTTTCCTGACATTTCGCAGTGTTTTGTCAAAAGTGGGGTAATCCACTTCTCTTATATATAACTTTTTGTAATGACTTTATGAAATTGTTCTTTTTTTGATATCTAGACAATCAAAATGTTCTATTAGGTTATTTGGTACATATGTCATTTCATTCTGTAAAAGTATTTTAATTTTTTCTTTATTCATATTTATATACTGGTTATAATTTTGTATTTCTGCTGGGTTCCAATATATCTCGAATGTTATTACAATGTTTTTTATATAAACTACTCCAGTAGTTTATGATCATTTCATTTCTTTCAGCTTCTGTCCTTATCTTTTCCCCATGATTATTGTAAATCTCAACTATTTCTTCCTTTTTATTTCCTCTTAGTTTATTTAGATTTTTCTAAAGTTTCTGTCCTGATTTATTCTCTCTAATTTCCAGAGTAATATTTCTTTCATGTTTTTCCACAGCTTCTCTTACTAATTTTTTGACCTTTTGTTTTTGTATGAGGTACAAATTTATGTAGTCATCCTTTTCTTTCCCATCTTAACTATTTCTTTTTTCCTGACTTGTATTTCTTTATTAAACCAAACTGGTTCCTTCCTTATTTCTTAGCACTTCTTTTTTTAGTTTTTGTAAGGAGAACTTTATTTGCACAGTAATCAATTTTTTCTTCTATTATGTACTTTCATTGTAATTAAACCAGCTTTTTTTATAATTTAATAACTCAGTTTCAACTTTTCTCATAAATAGATCTTTTGACTCTGGATTTGTAAGATTATAATATTCAAATGATTCAGTTTTTTCTTGTTTCTTATTATTCAGCATCTTAAATCTAGCTTTTAAGAGACAGATGAGTCTTGGTGATGATGCCTTTTGTTTTTTGACACATTCCTGTGGATGGTTCTAATTGTATATTGTAGATGCATGATCTGACACAATTCTATGGATTCTTTAAATTGTATATTGTAGATGTATGATCTGACACAATCCTATGGATGCATTTTGTGGGTGGGTTTTGACAGATACGGATGACCTTGTCATCCGTGAAATTATGTAATGTATGTGATCTGATAAATCAAACCACTTCTTTTCTTCATCAATTTCCATGTCCATGAATATAATATATAGTTGTTGATTTAGAATAATAAAATCATTTGAACTTTTGTCTCTTCTTTGCTCTCTGGTAATTATTCCAGTACATTTTCTCATCAGCATTTAGTAATATTAAATTCCACTTTAATATTAAATCTGTTATTATCTTTCCATTCCAGTTAATCTGTTGTGGCCCTAAAAAGCCTAGATGCCCATTAAAATCACCAAGAATCATTAAAGGAAATTCATCATTTATCTCTTCAATTGTTTTTTCTATATCTTTCTTAATCCGAGTATTTCTTTCTTTGCATTTGACATCCGTATATATTAGTATTACTAGTATCTTAGTGCATTTTTATTTCTAATATATCTGTGTTCTTTTGTTCTCGCTTCTCAATATCTAAATCCCTATATATAGTCTTGAGACCACCACCTTTTTTAGCTTTGTCATTTTGTACTACATCAATTGTATTAAAAACTTTTAGAAAAGTCTGCTTTTTTCTTAGTTATATTTTCTATCTCTTAGAGCTTTTTGTTTTGTTGAACATTAACAGATATACAGTAAATATATTATCTGGATATATCTTTTCTTTTTTTGATTTATTATGAATATTTCTTAATATCTTTTGGTCTAGTGGGGTTCCACCCCTTTTATACATTTCTCTGATTATATGTTTCTACAGCTTCTTCAAGTATTTTGGATAATACTTTATTACCCATCTGATTTAGGTATATTCCATCCTTTTGGTACAGCTCATCATACTTCCCATCAAAAAGATGCCAGGTTTCTATAAAAGTTATACCAATTTCTTCACATATAAGCTATATTTTTTTATTCAGCCAGTATGTATAATTGTACCAATACTCAAAATCCCATAATCTTGGAAGAATTTCTGTTAATATAATATTTTTCTTATTTTCTTTATAAATTTGTAGTAATTTTCCATACTCATTTATCAGAATATTTAGATTTTTATTTTGGCATCATTTCCTGTGCTACCCCAATGTGTAGTGTATTCATACCTGTACATCGTTAATTTTCTTTTTACATGTCTACATCAAATATATTATTTTTCCACCAGCGTTACATATCCTTTTCCTAGGCATGGGCCATTTTCCTACAAATTCTCTGTCTTGTTTTTTACGATACTGTCACCAATTAATACAATGGGCTGCTTATTCATAGGCCTAGTAGATCCCTTTTGCTTATTAATTTTTATTTCTGAGGTTAATGTCAATTTTCTCCTATTTTTATCATGGTATATTTCACATATTTTATCAATATTTTCCATGCTTCTACTCCTAGCTTGGAATCATCGATTTAAGTTTATTGGTTTTCTCTTTGACTGTACCTCTGTTTCAGTTGGTCCATCAGTTTTTATGTGTTTCAGTCTCCAATTCCCCTTCCTGGCTCTCAATTTCATCCCATAGATCTTCAAATTTGTTTTTTTACAATCTCATCTTTGTTTCTAACTTGCATTCGTTTCCTGTCTCCAAATTGGGCATACTCGCGGGACACACCACCATTTGATGGAGGGCTCACCAGCACCCTACTGTGATGACTGCATTGTCCCCCAGACTGTTTGGCACATTCTTGTTCAATGTCCCAGTCTGGCCGATCTTCGTGCACGTTACCTGTCTCGGTACCGGGATGGGTGGGGTAGCTACCGCCTGTCCCTTGTACTCTTTGACTGGTGGACTTGTAGACTTTTGGGGGGAGGCCAGCCTTCTCCCTTTTATTTAACTAGGTTTTTTTTTTGTTATTGTTATTTTCTTTGTAGGTCACACTCTCCTGCACCCGGGGGAGATCCCCCTCACCCCGATGCCAGAGATTGCTTCTTAATTGTTACGATCTTCCCTTTTTATTATTGTTGTGTTTTTGTGTTCTTATTTTAAAGTACCCTAGTGTTAGGCTGTCATGATTCTGGCAACTTATGCCCAAGCGGGCAGTCGCCAGATAGGCTCTTAAAAAAAAATGCATTCGTTTCCCAGTACTACTTTTGTTTTATTTTACATCCATTGTGTATTTCTTAAGTCAGCCTCTACTTTTTTATATCTACATATAATTCATTATTTTCTACTTGCACTGTTTCTATTAAACCACAAAGATTAGTATTTTCTTTTTCTATATTTTCTAATCTCTGTTTAAACTTTTCTGAGGACTGTATCATCCTTTGCAATGTTGCACTTTCTTATGTTAGCTTTTTGACTTGCTCACTAAGTTCACACATTTTGCACTCCACAACTATTATTCTCCTTTCATACCCACAATCAGTACATATCCCATATATCTGATTTGTGCAGGCAATATCCCCACCTTCCACAGTCTTCTTGTCTTCCATTTTATCAAATACAAAAGCACAACTTAGTCAGAAAGATAGTGTTTGTTTTCCAAGAGAACAGAGGCCTTTCCAGATAAAAGTAGTGTGTATGTAGTTTGTGATTTTTGTGGTGTTGAAAGAAGAGCAAATGTACCTGAATGCCCCTTATGTAGTGTGACTCATGCATATGTGGCTTTTGTAGAAGAGGTTGTAGCGGCGGGATCGCGATTCCCCAGCCAAAGATTCCCGCCGCCCTGACAAGGTCCGCTCAGTGGTTCAAGAAGAGGGTGTTGAGGAGAGAGAGTATTTTCTAAATTTAATTTAGAAACTGTAATTATAGCAAAATAATCAACCCCAAATATTATATAACCCTCAACCTAAACCAAAATACATTACATATATATATATATATATATATATATATATATATATATATATATATATATATATATATATATATATACAGTTGGCCTTACAATACTCTGGGCAACCACCACACGTATATATTTCTTACATAAAATCTTGGCCACACAAACGAATAATAAAACCAAGATATCGCGAAAGATGGGTGCACCCTTATCTAACTAATGGAGTGAGACGTGTTGGAGAAAGTGGGAGGTGGCTCACTTTCTGCGCGATTCTGAAGGGCCCCAGGCTCGGCAAAGAGAAGGATTTCAGGTAGCTGGGATGCTTGTTGGTCCCAACTGCTGGGTCACAGTCGGTGGGCGCTACTTCAATTACTCCCTGGAGACTGGGAGGTGCTCTCCAAGGTCCACACCTTAGAAAATTGCCCCAAAAAGTAGGCGCACTTGCGAGGGTCAGGATTGGCTTCAGCCATCTCCTAAAGCCAGATGTTGGCGACAATCGGTACCACAGAACTGGAAAAGAGAAGGCACATTCAGTCCCCTATTTACTGCCACACTCAAACATTTTTACTCCTAACTCATTCAACCATATCCACTCTCACACAATCTTCACTCACCTATCTTCCGTCTAGGCGGCCCTTCCTTCTTCAGTTACAACTAATGACTTCCAAACTATTTCTAAAGAAAAATATTAGCTGAAAGAATCCGCCTAAAAAGAAAACAGGAGATGAATGGGGGAGCACGATAGAGATCCATCGAGTCCCCCCACACAAAGCAAAGACGGTGATCACACGATCCACACACACACCACACATTCTGCAAAAGAAAAAAGAGATTAGACATAGGGAAGGGGAGGCAGACAACCAAACTACTACATCGTGAGTCAGTTGCATGATGAGTGCAAGAGATTAAGTGAGTTGGTGCATGAAGTGAGAAAGGATGCGAGTGTATGCACAAAGAATGTGGCTGGGACCAGGAGGGTGGAAGATAGGCCTAGACTAGGGACTGGAGAGAAAGAAGTGACTGATGTAACTGAAGATGAATGGTGGGTGAATATGGATAGAATGGATAGGTTGTGTGAGTAAGAGGGACAGGGAACCTGTTAGGTTGACTAACAGATTCGATGCCATGAAAGAGGAAGAGGTTGAAAGTAATTTGTCTGATGTGGTTGTGGCAGAAAGTGGAATAAGTGGTAGTTGTTTGAATGAGAACAGGTGGGAGAGTGAAGCTAGGCCTAAGGGGACTAGGAGGATGACAGATGCTTGTGATGGGTGACTCAGATTAGATATTTAGATAGGAAGTTGAGTGCGAGCAAATGGAATGGAGTGAGAGTTTGTTTGTCGGGTGCTAGTGTAAATGATGTGTCTGAGAGGTATGATAGTCTGGTGTCTGGGTGTGAGAGGGATGCAGTTGTGATTACGCATGTGGGAGTAAATGATGTAAAGAAGGTGGGTTCATGTGAGTTACAAGAAAGGTACAAAAAATTAGTTGAAAGGATGAGTGAAAGGTGTTGTTTCAGGTGTGCTTCCGAGATTGGATGTGAAGATGGAATGGTTGTCTTGTGTAATTGGACTGAATGAGTATGTGAAAGGCCTGTGTGAGGAGTCGGGATTAGTGTTTGTAGATGTTTGGAATGGGTTTTATGGGAATAAGGCATTGGATGGATTCCATCTAAGCCGGGCTGGGGTTGACATTTTATAGCAGGAGTTAGATAGTGTAGTTAGGTCTTTGCAGGCAGGAAACTAGTTACTGATAGTGGTCAGGGAAATATAAGAGTACAGGGTGGTGGGTCAGGGAAAGGAAAGAGATGCAGAGGAGATAGAGCGGAAGGTATATATTCTAAAAGAGGTGCTTCAAGGATAGGAGGGCTGAGTTGTCTGTATACCAATGCTTGTAGTCTTAGAAATAAGAAAGATGAGTTATTTAGTTATATTATTGATGAAGATATAGATATAATAAGCTCACCGGTCAAAAAATTAGTCACCTAGGTAGAAAAAACATAATTTAACATCTGAAGCATGTAGGAACCTTAGGCAGCCCAGAGGCGTATCTTAGTTTATGTTGAAATGTTAGTTTGGCTTTATTTGTCTTGCGGATGGTGTGAAGATCTGTAGATAGCAAATCAGATCTACTTAAAATTGGCCGGAAAAGCGAAGTCATGGAATGTGAAAAAGGTGTGATTGCATTTGGTTCCACCAAAGGTCATCATGCGAAGGAGGTGGCAGAATTTGGCAGTGTTTCAACGAGTATGGTCATTCGGATTTACAAGTAATGGCAGAACTCCCAAAATGCAAAAAACTCTCACCAGAATTGCGGACAGAAGAAAGTGTTGACAGACAAGGACTGTCGTAGAATCTCTAGGCTTGTAATTGCAAATTGATTTGCTTCCTGGCAGGAATTGCTACAAAATGTCAATTCTGGTCCTTCACCACCTATTTCAAAAAGAACTTTACACAGGGAATTCCATTGCATGAACATATGGAGCAAAGTGGCTTGAAAGTGGCCATTACTATGGTTACAAGTGACTAATTATTTGTTCCTGTGAGCTTATGTGTAATAGAATCATGGGTTAATGAAAATAAATTTAATGACAATGTGTGTGAATTTTAACTAAAGGGTTATGATGAATACTTTAGTCAAAGGAGAGATAGGAGTGGTGGTAGGTTGATTATTTATATCAGAAATAGCATTTCTACAAATCTAAATAATTATATAAATCAAAGAGAAGTTGAGTCACTGTGGATAGATATTAGGGTCAGTAAAAATAGGATAATACACTTGGGAGCCTTTTGCAGACCATCCAGACAAACTGATTGTATTGATGAGTTAATGATCATGGAAATAAGTAAAGGATGTAAAGTAGATACAGTTATTCTTGGTGACTTTAATTTTAATTCTGTGGGTTGGGAAAATATGATAGGAAGGGATAGAGCAAGTTTTAAGTTTATAGAATGCTTTGAGGATAATTTTTTGACTTAATTTATTAATAAACCAACAAGGGAGGCCAATATATTAGATCTGGTTCTTTCAAATGATAATCACTTGGTTCAGGAATTGACTGTTGGCAAGCATTGGGAAATAGTGATAACATAATTTCATGGATGACAAAAGCCACAAGGGCCTATCAAAGGTCATCCGCATCCATCAAAACCCACCCACAAAAAGCACCATCACCAGGGGAAGACAAAATCAAAGTCCCCCACAATATAATATAACAGATGACAAAAGCCACAAGGGCTCATCATAGGTCATCCGAGTCAAACAGCCTCTTTTTTAAGGCACCCAAACTCCCAGGAAAACTACATCCAGAGGATTGCGTCCACAAACAAGGGTATCACCAATCAAGACTTGTCAAGAACTAAATCATGCAGCTATAGGTATATACAAACAATATTAATGTATACAAAACTTAGGATCCATCACAACCTTCCCTCCCCATAAACTCATCCAACCTACTCTTGAATACATTTAAATTTGGACTACCTACTACCCTCCGCGGCAATTTGTTCCAGAAGTCTACCACTCTATTGGTGAAAAAATATTTTATTAAATCCAACCTACACCCTTGCTTTTTAATTTTCAAGTGGTGACCCCTAGTCTGATTTCCATCATCTAACTCAAAAAACTTGCTAACATCCAATTTATCCCAGAAATTTTTTTAAAGAGCTCAATCATATCCCCTCTCACACACCTCCTTTCGAACGAGAACATATTTAATACCCTCAGTCTATCTATATATTCAAGGTGCCTCAGGGAAGGAATAATCTTTGTTGCCCTCCGTTGCACTGACTCAAGAAGGTTAATATCGTGTCTAAAATGTGGGGACCATGCCTGTATACAGTACTCTAGATGTGGCCTAATATAAGAGTTATAGAGTTTAAGAATAACCTCCTTACTTTTGTAACTGACATTTCTCTTAATGAAACCCAGCACTCTATTTGCCCTATTTCTTGCTTCAATACACTGCTTAGAAAACCTTAATGACTTATCTATTACTACTCCTAGATCTTTCTCATCCTCTACTGAGCTCAACCAATGCCCATCCATTTCATAGTTAAATTCTCTATTATCTTTTCCCATGTTAATAACTTTGCACTTACCAAGGTTGAAAGTCATTTGCCACTTATGTGCCCAGGATAACAATTTATTTAAATCCCCCTGCACTTTAAAATTATCATCAATATCTTTAACTACAGCTGCTAATTTGGTATCATCCGCAAAAATTGACACTTTATTATTAACTGCCTCCCCAAGATTGTTTATATAGATGACAAATAATAAGGGACCGAGAACTGATCCCTGAGGAACCCCACTGATAACATCCCTCCACATTGACTTTACACCATTTAGCACTACCCTTTGCTTCCTGTCTTTCAGCCACTCAGCTATCCAATTTGAAACACCCCCACATATCCCAATCATTTTTAATTTATGAACTAGTCTCCTATGTGGTACCTTATCAAATGCTTTACTAAAATCTAAGTAAATTATATCTACATTCTCTCCCTTATCTACTTGATCTGTTACAAACTCCAGAAAGTCTAGTAAATTAGTCAAACATGATCTACCTGATCTAAACCCATGCTGAGCATCGCTGATTAACCCCTCCCTCTCTAGATGTGGGCAAATCCCTTTTTTAACTATTTTCTCAAGAATTTTACAGACTACAGGAGTTAGGCTAACCGTTCTAAAGTTATTTGGATCCTCTTTACTACCCTTCTTGAAAATGAGGACTACATTCGCTCTCTTCCAATCATCGGGTATTTCTCCATATTCCAGTGACCTAGTATACAACTTCTCCAGAGCTATTGAGATACTTTCTACCCCTTCTTTAAGTATCCTAGAATGAATATTATCAGGGCTGGAGGCCTTGGTGGTATCTAACTCACCTATTAGTTCTTTTATCGTCCTCCAATCCACACTAATGGTAGAAAACACCTCTTTCCCTGACCCATGAATACTATACATAAGACTATTTAGTTTCTCCTTTGTAAATACTGATGCAAAATGACCATTTAGTACCTTAACTATTTCCTCATCAGTTTCTCTCACAACCCCTTCATATTTGATAGGCCCTATTTTAACTCTGCCAGACTTATTATTAATTTTATAGTAATTAAAGAACTTTCTAGGATCTTTGTTGCTATCCTGAGCTAATTTAATTTCTGAAACCATTTTGTTCTTCTTTATAATCTTATTTAACTCATTCCTAGCCATTTTATAATCACTTAAATTTTGAATATTATTTTCTACCTGTAATTTTTTATATGCCCTTTTCTTCTCTGAAATTTTTCTAGCTATCTCCTGATTCCACCATAATGGTTTCCTACTTTTGTTCCTAATGGCCTTCATTGGGATACATTGTTCTTGGACTACATTTATTATATGCTTGAAAGTATCCCACATCCCATAAGCATTTTTACCTCTGAATTCTACATCCCAGTCTACAAAATTTAGCAAGCTTCGGAGTTTTACATAATCTTCCTTATGAAAATTTGCAACTTTTACAGCATTCTCGGTTATTTTACCCTTCTCAATTCCCAAGTTAAAACGAACTATCTGATCTTCACTATTTCCCAATGCTTCCCCAACAGTCAATTCTTGAACTAAATGATCACTGTTAGAAAGTACTAAATCTAATATATTGTTCCCCCTCATTGGCTCATTAACAAATTGATTCAAAAAATTATCATCAAAGCATTCTATGAACCTGCCACTTGTTCTATCCCTACCTATCATATTTTCCCAGTTTACAGAGTTTAAGTTGAAGTCCCCAATAATAACTGCATCTGTTTCACATCCCTTACTTATTTCCCTTATCATTAGTTCATCCATATCATCAGTCTGCCCAGGTGGCCTGTAAAAAGCTCCTAAATGCACCATTCTATTTTTACTGAACCTAATATCTATCCAAAGTGACTCAACTCCATCCTGCTTTATTGAAGTATTTAAACTTGAAACAATGTTGTTTTTTATATAGATAATTATTCCTCCACCAATCCTACCTGTCCTTTGACTAATGTACATATTATAGCCCTGTAAATCAAATTCACTTATAGTGTCACTAAATTCTATTTCATTAACCCAGGATTCATCAGATAGTTCATTTAAACTTGGGAATAGTGAAAGGTAGAACATCAACAAACTCCACAAAAACTCCAAATTTTATAGGGGTAATTATGATAAATTTTGCAGCTTGCTAAATCAGATTAGGTGGGATATAGACTTCAGGTAAAAGAATACTTAGGAGATGTGGGACACTTTTAAGACTATATTAAAACATAGTCCAGGTGCAGTGCAGTGTATTCTAATGAAGGCTATTAGGAAGAAATGTAGGAAGCCATTGTAGCATAATCAGGAGATAGCTAGGAAAATTTCTGAGAAAAAAAAGGACATAACAGAGATTACAGAGAGAAAGTACTTTTGACAATTTTAAGATTATTAAGAAGAGCAAAAGGGCGGAAGAAATTAAATTAGCTAAAAATAATAATAAAGATCCAAGAAAATTCTTTAGCTATTATAGAATTAATAACAAATCTAACAGTGATAAAATAGCGCCTATTAGATATGAAGGGGTTTTGAAATAATCTGATGCAGAAATAGTATAGCTTCTTAATGATCATCTTTCTTTAGTATATACAGAAGAGAATCCAGATAGATTAATTGATGATAATTCTAGGTCAAGTGAAGTAGTCTTGAATATTATTAATGTAAACAAGAAAATAATTAAAGGGCTTATATTTGAGTTAAATACTAGTAAGTTATCTGGCCCAGAGAACATTCATTCTAGGCTAACCAAACAAGGTGTAGATAGTATTGCAGTAGCTCTTAAGATATATACTAGATCACTAGAGTTTGAGAAATAACTAATGATTGGAAATTAGCAAATGTAGTGCCAATTTTTAATAAGGGAAGTAAAGAGGATTGAAATAACTTTAGGCCCTAAAGCTTAACTTCTATATTTTGAAAAATTCTTGAGAAGATAGTTAAGAAGGGGATTTCTGACTATCTAGTGAGTGGTAGGTTAATAAATCATACTCAGCATAGGTTTAGATGATATAAATCGTGTTTAACAAATTTACTGGATTTTATCGATTATGTTACTAAACAATTAGATAAGGGAGAGAATGTTGGTGTAATTTACTTAGATTTTAGCAAAGATTCTGACAAGGTTCCATATAGGAGACTAGTTCACAAATTAAAAATGCATGGGATATGTGGTAAAGCTTTGAATTGAATAGCTGAAAGACATGAAAGAGATAGTTGTGCTAAATGAAGTGAGATCACAGTGGAGGGACATTATCAGAGGCATACCTCAGGAATCTGTTCTAGGCCCTTTATTATTCATAGTTTATATAAATGAACTTGGAGAGGCTGTAAATAGCAAAGTGTCAATTTTGGCTGACTACACTAAATTGGCAGCTGTAGTCAAAGAAGTTGAGGGTAGCTCTAAAGTGCAGAGTGACTAAGATAAGTTATTAGCTTGGGCTCAGATAGTGGCAGATGACTTTTAACCTTAAAAAGTGCAAAGTTCTTAACATGGGAAGGGATAATAGGGAATTTAGCTGTGAAATGGATGGGCATTGGCTGAATTCAGTTGAGGATGAGAAGGACTTAGGCATAGTAGTAGATTGGTCAAGGAAGTTTTTAAAGCAGTGTATTGAGGCCAAAAATAGAGCAAATAGGGTGCTAGGATACATTGACAGGAATATTAGCTACAAGAGTAAAGAGGTTATCCTTAAACTCTATAACTTGAATGTCAGACCACATTTAGAGTACTGTATACAAGCATGGTCACCACATTTTAGAGACCACATCGACCTGTTACAGTCAGTACAAAGGAGGGCAACAAAAATAATACTTTCCTTGAAGCACCTTGAATATAAAGATAGACTGAGGGTATTAAATATGTTCTTATTTGCAAGAAGATGTGTGAGGGGAGATATGATTGAGATTTTTAAAATCTATTCTGGGATGGATAAGTTGGATTTTAGCAAGTTACGAGTATTTGAGTTGGAAGGTAGTAATAGGACTAGGGGTCACCACTTAAAAATGAAAAAAACAGGAGTTCCGGTTGGATGTTAAAAAAAAAATATTTTTTCACCAATGGAGTGGTAGATTACTGGAATAGTTTGCCATCAAAGATAGATGACAGTCCAAACTTGAATGTTTTCAAATACATATTAGGTGATTATATGGGGAGACAGGGTTAACCTTAGGGGTGGGGTGATTCTGGACTCATTCTTGTGGACCCCGTAAGGGGCACGGCGATTTGCCATCCTGGCCGCCGTGCTGACGGGATCCAGCGCTCCGTCCGGCCCCAGCTTAGCCTCTCTTCCTTCCTTCAGATAGCCCGATTTCTCCCCTACCTTGTCGCTTTTCATACAACCTCTCCCACAACTTTCTCTGGTCAGCCTCTAATTTCAAAGGGTAGAATGCTGACCTTCTTCTCAAGCCAACCACCCCGGATCGGGGCTGAGGGGGGAGGGGACATTGTCCCCTAACCCCTGAGCTCCGGTTCGGGATGGGGGTTTTTTAACAACCTGCTTCATCCCCACCCATACCTTCCTCACATCCCTTTTCCTCTCCTCTTCACAACCTATATTTTTTACGCCGTGTCCAAGGTGGAGCCGCCATGCCGATGGACTGCCATGCCACCAGGCGGGAGGGGTGGTCCCGAATGGCGGCGCCTGGCTCTGCCGGGCTTGTAAGCACCTCTCGCAGTGCGGGCTACTGCGAGGGGTGATGAGCTATTGCGTCCCGTGGCAAAAATAGGGTCACCATGCCCATAGATGAACAACAAAAAAAAAAACCCCCAAACCCCTTTAACTCCCCCTTGCTCATCGACGGAGCCGCCCTTGGGCAGCTCCACCGAAAAAATGGAGGTCCCCCCCCCTGTGCTTGCACAGGGGACCCTCCATATTTCTCTAACAGGAGAGGAGGCTTACTCCTCTCCTTCGCCTACGGGTGCAGGGGACTCCCCCTCACCCCCTTCTCTGGAGGTGCTTTCGGGCACCTCCCTTTTCCCAGCGGCAGTCCCATCTTTTCTTTTCAAGGGGACTGCCAAGAAAGCCAGCAGGCAGCCCTTAGCCAGCCGCTTCCCATCAAGGCGGCTCGGTATGGCAAACCCCCTTAGGGGGGAGAGGGAAGCCAGGCCCCTTCGGTCGCTTCCCTCAAAAGACCTGCTGGCAAGAATTTTAAACCTTGCCGGGGTCAAGGCCTGTGCCTCCCCATACAAGACTGGCGACACTGCCAAGGGGACCTGCGATGTCCTGGGAGGGGATGGCCAATTGGAGGCCCCTCCTGTGATAGACATGGTCCTTGAGGAGACCCAGCCCCAGACGGTAGGGCCTTCCATGGGGGGGAATTCGGGCTCGGCGCCAAGCACCGAACCCGAATCCGCCCCTATGCAAGGTCCTCCTCAAATGGCTGAGGGCTCCGAGGCAGTAGAAGGAGGGGAGGGATCTCCTCCGACAGGTGCCCCTACGACAACCAGGACCTTCTCCATTTCGGAGAGGGACCTGGCTGAGGCTGGTCCATCTGGCCTGGGGACTTCTGCCGGCGGAGGTGAAAAGCGGGTTCATTCCCCGCCCTCCTCTCCGAAAAAGAAAAAGACTAAAAAGACCAAAAAGACTTGGGGCTCCTCTCCATCCGTGGGGGCTGCGGGGACGGATGGGTCTGCTGCCACTCTGGCAAGCGACCAAGCCAAAATTGGCACATCCGCCCTCTCTGCCCCCCCGGTTGCGGAGCCCCTGACAAAGAAGACTACTACCAAGAGTGCACAGGGCGGAGCCTCGATGACATCGGGGCCCCTGATTCAGAGGTTACCTGGCGTTTTCGAGCCCGCTGGCTTCAAACGCTTCCTCGTTATTCGCTCCACTGATGGCACCATGTTGTCCAAGGGCAACATGATCCATCAGCGGAGAGGATTAGCTAGTGCAATTGGTAGAGAGCCGAAGGTAACCCGTTTCTCGGACGGGAGCCTTCTGGCGAATGCGGCGAATCCCGCCGAGGCGGCCAGGATTAGTGCTCTTCGGACACTTCATGGCACCCCGGTGAGTGTGACACCGCACTCTACCATGAACTTTGTGAAAGGAGTAGTTTATGCGAGGGAACTCGTTGACTACTCCATTGAAGACATCACCTTAGAGCTGGCCGACCATGGGGCGGTCAAGGTCGAACGTGTGATGAGAAAACAGGGAGGGGCCTCGAGACCCACCCCTACACTCTTCGTCACGTTCGACTGTGACAAGCTCCCTGAGTCGGTGCGTGCCGGTTGGTACCGCTACCGCGTGAAGGCATTCGTGCCACTGCCGCGGCGGTGCTATTACTGTCACCGCTTCGGCCATACGAATCGCTCATGTAGACGTGCAAAGTCGGGGTCACCCGAAGTCTGTGTAAATTGCTCCAAGGTCGCACACGATAAGTCCAAATCGTGTGTGGCCAAGTGTGTCAATTGCGGAGAGCCGCACCCTGCTTCTTCGAAGCAATGTGGTGCATATCTCCTTGAGAAAGAAATCCTGGCCGTTCAGGCCCAGGATCGACTCTCATTCCGCGAGGCAAAGGACTTGGTCCTGGCGCGCCCGGCTCTGCCTGGGACGTCATATGCCTCAATAGTTAGGAAGGCACCCTCTGCTCCCGGCCCATCCAGGCCAACGAGCACGGTTGTTTCCGCGCCCATTCGGAGCCCTTCTGCGGGCGCTCCCCTGGTAAAGCTGGCGGCAAAAAGGGCTCATATTCTGCCCCGGCTAAAACCAGGGCTCCCCCCTCTTCCCCCAGCGTGACCGTTTCCCGTAAGGCGAAACGGCCACGCGCCTCCACCGAGTCGTTAGACTCACAGGAGGCAACACCCTTGAAGATGGTCGCTAGGCCATCTTCCGGGGTTCCTAAAGCTGTCCCCCGAAAGGAGGACAGCAACAAAGGAGCTTCGGCTCCTTCGCCCACGTCCCGAGGTGGAGCGAGTGGCTCGGAGACGGTGGTTCCTCGAAAAGAGGGCCGCCCGCCTAAGGTTTCGAGGCGGAGGGAGGAAAAGACTCGCATGGCGAGCCCAACCTCCCCCAATAAGTCCTCGAAGGCGACAGCGCCTTCAGCGCTTTGTCCGGCCAACAGCGCCCGGGGTTCTGCCCCCGGGAAGCGTACGGCCATTCCCGTGAGGGTCTTCAATTCGAGGAGGGCCCCCGCGTCTCCTCCGAGCTAGGCCTGGAGGGCATATTCCTTCAATGGAATTGCCGTGGACTCCGGGCCAACTGGGAGGAGCTGCGGAGGCTCGTCTCGTCCCGTTCCCCGTTAGCTATTTTTTTGCAGGAGACCATGCTAGGTGCGTGCCCCCTCCCTGCCCTCCCGGGGTATAAGGGTCTTGCGACCCCACCACCTCGGGATGGCCGGGCTGGGGGATGCGCAGTTTACACCCGGCATGATGTCTCCGTTCTTCCTTTCTCTTTAGATACCTCCTTTCAGGCAGTGGCTGTGCAGCTGCACCTGGATAGGAGGTATACTATCATTTCTGCGTACATTCCACCGTCAGCTGACTTCGACGCGGGGGACTTCCGCCGCGTCGTTGCACGGTTGCCGAGGCCCTATCTCTTGCTTGGAGATCTGAACGGCAGGCATCCTCTCTGGGGAGATTACTCCATAAATCCCAGGGGACAAGTCCTTGCCGATCTGATCGAAGAGCTTGAGATGGGTGTCCTAAACGTGGATGAGTTTACGCATCACTGTCCGAGAACCGCTTCATTTTCTTGCCTTGACCTATCTTTGTGCTCTTCGGATGCACAGCCTGATTTTGATTGGGGGGTGGTCGATGACCTCCATGGTAGTGATCACTTTCCCATTCAAATATCATTTTCAGGGCAACTGCCGCCTGAGAGACCACCTCGGTGGTGCTTGGCGCGGGCGCGGTGGCCTGCATTTCAGGAAATGACTGAATTCTCTATCTCAGTCGAGGAGTTTAGGTCGGTAGATGATGCCGTTGAGTTCTTCTCCGGCAACCTCATCGCCGTGGGCCTGACTACTATTCCTAGGACGTCTGGCCGTTTTGCACGCCGACCACTCCCATGGTGGTCGGCCGAGTGTGAGACGGCCCTCAAACAGAAGCGTTATGCCTACATGCGCTATAAGCGCCGCCCGAACGATTTCACTGTCGCTGAATTTCGTCGGGCTAGGGCTAGGTTCCGGTATATTTCGAAGCACGCCCGCCGCTCTTCTTGGCGGGCATACGTGTCTTCACTTAACGGGAAGACCCCTTTAGCTGAGGTGTGGAAGCGAGTCAAAAGGATTCGGGGCAAGTTCTCGCAGGACCCCCCTCCCGTTCTCCAGGAGAATGGGACCGCAATCTCGGACCCCGCGTCCGTGGCGGAATCCTTAGCGACCGCTTTTTCCGCATTCTCTAGCCGTGATGCTGCTCCGCCAGCATTCAATGCACGTCGTGATGTCGCGGAAGGCCGCCGGCTGGACTTTACCTCCAGAGGCGGAGAACCCTTCAACGACAAGTTTACTGTGAGTGAGTTGCGCTCCGCTCTCGCTTCGTGCGCGGACACCGCCCATGGTCCGGACGATGTCCCGTACGCCATGCTTCGACACCTGGGTGAGCGAGGCATGGCCTTTCTGTTAGATTTGTTCAACAGGATCTGGGTGGAAGGTCTTCTCCCAGACTCCTGGCGAATCGCTACTGTGCTCGCCTTTCGCAAGCCGGGGAGAGATCACTCTACTCCGACCGGTTTCCGCCCAATCTCTCTAACCTCTTGCGTGTGCAAGTTGATGGAGAAATTGGTAAATGTTAGATTAGCCTATTTCCTGGACAGCGGAGGCCATCTGTCTTCTGCACAGTGCGGCTTCCGTAAGTTCCACTCCACGTCGGATGCTCTGCTCCGACTGGAAAATGCCGTCTGCGAGGCTTTCCTTCGTAGACAGCACTACGCCACGGTGTTTTTTGATCTGGAGAAGGCCTATGATACCGCATGGCGATACGGTATCATGGAGACTCTCCACACGATGGGGGCGAGGGGACGCCTCCCAATGTTTATATCTGAATTTTTGCGAGATCGTCGATTCCGCGTACGGGTGGGGGGAGCCCTCTCCGGCCCAAAGGAGCAGGAAGAGGGTGTCCCGCAGGGAAGTGTCCTCAGTGTCACACTCTTTGCCCTGAGCATCAACGGCATCACCTCGGTGCTGCCGGAAGATGTTCTCGCTACGCTCTACGTGGACGACCTTTCGATCTCTTTTGGCGCGGCCCAGATGCCAACTCTGGAGCGCCGACTCCAACAGGCATTGAACCGCGTCTCTCGCTATGCCGAAGCGCACAGGTTTCGGTTTTCTTTGGCCAAGACTAAGGTGGTGCACTTCTGCCGCCACCCATGGCTTCACCCCGACACAGATTTGTTTCTTAATGGGGTGCGCCTGGATGTGGTTGAGTCGCACCGTTTCCTTGGTCTTGTATTCGACCGACGCCTCACCTGGGAGGCTCACATTCGCAGCCTTAGGGTCTCTTGTACCCGCGCCATGGACATTCTCCGTTCCGTGACGTTCAGCGCTTGGGGCGCTGATAGGGCTACCGCCTTACTTTTTTATCGATCCTTTGTTCGCTCGAAACTCGACTACGGATGCGAGTTTTATGCATCCGCAGCCGAGCGTTTATTGCGGAAGGTGGATTCGATCCACCACACCGGCCTTCGCCTTGCGACCGGTGCCTTCCGCACTTCCCCCATTGAGAGCCTGTTGGTCGATGCTGGGGAGATGCCACTCGCTCTGCGCCGCGTGCAGTGCATCACTCGCCTGTACGCGCGAGCCCGGCGCCTCCCTCAGTCGCCAACAGCTCTCACTGCATCCGCAGCTGATCTCGATGGTGCCTATGCCGCCGAGAGACGCCAGTCATACCCTAAGCCCTTTGGGTTTAGGGCCAGGAAACTCCTTCGAGAGGTAGATATAGCTCTCGGGCCGGTGGCGCCCCTGGTTCTGCCCAGGACGCCACCCTGGAGGGTACCACATTTGGCTATTTGTCGCCACGCCTCTGCTCCCAAAGCTTGTACTGCGCCGGGAGTATTGCGTTCGACCTTTTTGGAGCACACATCGTGTCACGCTGGTACCGTGCCAGTGTATACGGATGGCTCCAAGTCCCAAGATGGGGTCGGCTTCCACGCCGTATCCCCTCTGTTTGAAGTCAGCGGGGCTCTACCAGGCGCTGCGTCTGTCTTCACGGCCGAGCTGGTGGCAATACACCACTCGGTACGGGAGATTACGCGACGTGCCCGGTTCGGAGACCGGATTGTGATTTATAGCGACTCACAAAGCGCCCTGAGTGCTCTCGGGGCATTGGAATCTCCGCATCCCCTGGTTCGCGAAATCCGTGACGCCACGGTTTTGGCGAGCCGGGCAGATGTCGAGATTATCTTCTGCTGGGTTCCTGGACATGTAGGAATTGCGGGGAATGAGCGCGCCGATGAGGGCGCCAAAGAGTCCGCGAGGACTCTGCGACCGGACCAGCGTTTCGCTCTTCCTCACACTGACTACATGGCAGGAATACGGGCAGCTCTTCGGACTGCTTGGCAAAGAAGATGGGAGACGGTCGAGGGGAACTTAAAGTTGCGTGCCATTGCGCCGCGACTGTTCCCATGGACCTATCCCCCAATGCCGCGGCGGCTTCAGGTTGCTTTCTGTCGTCTTCGAATCGGACACACTCGTGTGACGCATCGTTACTTGGTGGAGCGCTCGCATGTGCCCTATTGCAACGACTGCGTCGTCCCCCAGACTGTTCGGCATATTCTTGTTGAATGTCCCAGTCTGGGTGATCTTCGCGCACGATACCTGTCTCGGTACCGGGATGGGCGGGGTCGCTACCGCCTGTCCCTTGTACTCGGGACGAGTGCGTGCACCATGACTGGTGGACTTATTGACTTTTTGGGGGAGGCCGGCCTTCTCCCCTTTATTTAAGGTTCCTTTTTTTTGTTATTGTTTTGTTTTAGGTTGCACTCTCCTGCACCGGGGTGAGGGGGACCTCCCCCCGCTGCCGGAGATTGCTTCGATTGTTAAGTTTTTCCAATTTATATTGATTGTTAAGTTTTCATATTTTAACTTTAAAGTAGCCTAATTCTAGGCTGTCGTGTTTTTCGGCGACTTATGCCCAAGTGGGTAGTTGCCAGATGGGCTCTATAAAAAAAAAAAAAAAAAAAAAAAAATCATTCTTGTGGATGCAGTTTTTTATTTTTGTTTATTATGATTGATTTGGATTTTGACGAGTCTTGATGATCATGCTTTTTGTTTTTGACACATTCCTGTGGATAGTTCTAATTGTATATTGTAGATGCATGATCTGACAAAATCCTCTAGATTGTTTAAACTGTATATTGTAGATGCATGATCTGACGCAATCCTATGGATGCATTTTGTAGGTGGGTTTTGACAGATTCCCGGTGACCTTTGATAGGCCCTTGTGGCTTTTGTCATCTGTGAAATTATATTATGTATGTATAAGTTTTTCATACTTTCTTTTGATTTGTCTTATGAGTGATGTTGATTGGTTTCTTTGTCTCGTATAACTGATATTTTGCTTGTGTTTTGCATTCTTGGTAACATAACATACCCTAACATAATTTCATACAGTACTCTAAATGTGGCCTATCCATTTCATAGATGGATAGGCAAAGTATTTTTCTGTACTACCCTTTCTGCTCTTTTGTTGAACCATGGGGCTCTATTGGAGGTGTCTATGATGCTTACCTTAGTGAAAGTAAAGAAGCAAGAGAGTCAGGGCTCATAAGGAGTGCCTCTTCTCAATTTACCTTCAGCCTCAAACTGATCATATCTCTTCTTCAACATGTTGACACTTGTACTACTAACAAGGTACATACTCAGTGAGACTGTTCCATTTGTTTACCACCCTAGAGCTGAAAAACTTGTTCCTCTTTGATGTCCTGTGATGCAGTTCGATTAACCCTTTCAACAACACCATTGGAAGATGGATTGTAAGGAGTTATCAACACATGAGTGATGTCAAACCGAGACAAGAGGTCACTAAAATGTTTACTGGTAAATTCAGGACCATTATCTGACAAAAAATGGTGTGGCAGGGAAGGCAAAAATGGAAAAACATGATCATTTATTCCTGAGCATGACTACAGATAACCATTTTGAATAATGGTCAATGACCACTAGGCAACACCAAAATTGGCAGGGAGTTGTTGAGAGATTTGATAGGTCTACAGAAACCATCTCAAATGGATAGGAAGTCTTGATTTTTAGAGTTGGTGGTTTCTTCTGGGTACTATATACCTTGGTACACTGACAGAGAGGCCAAGACTTGCAGATATCAGATACCACTCCAATGATATATGGACTCCAAAACTGAGACAACTATATCAATCAAGTTTTCATGAGCTACTTGAGAATATTCATAATAAGCTACAGCCAGATAAATAACCAGAGATTTCTGAATAATGGGTAATAGGGTAGAACCAGATGTATATAACATCTTAATTGCCAAATGACAGAATCATATTTTGGAAAGTGATTAAAGAATCTAAATCAAGATATGAGAGAACAACAGGTGAAAAACAACTGAATTGACTGACTAACTGATAGTTTCAGGATTCTCATCCTGAAATTGCTCATCAACCAGAATATGCAGAACAGGGAGGTAATTCAGGGAAATGTAGTTCAGGATGTGATCATAAAGGAACTAATAAATTATAATGAATACCAGCAAGGTAATGGAGATAACACTGTTGTGGTGCATCTGAGTGCCCATAAATCATCAAATCCAAACTCCAATGATGACACTAATATCCAAGTCATATAATTGACAAATAATAGAAATAACTGATTTGGAAGGTAACTGACCCAAATTTCTCATTAACCTCAAGTGTCTCAAATTAGAAGCTTTCTGATCATAACTCTTTATTAGGATATTTCATTATAAATATCTTCACAGACATCCCCAGTTTAGTAATGTGAGATGCTCATAAATAAAGAATTTACACCCCTAGGGATGGAAATTACCATATATCCAACCAGGATGGTCTGCTCAGATATTGAATCAGAACGTTCTTCATTCAAACCAATGGGGTTTCGGGACAAAATGTCCGCAATCACATTAGAAGGGTTTGGGGTGTACTGCAACTCATAATTAGACTCAGACAGATTCTCCACAGTATGGGCCAGACGAGGTGACTCTAATTTTATATTATATAGATAAATTAAAGGGTGGTGGTCATTATACATTAACAGCCCACCTCAGAGCTGCCAATTTTCCCTCATGGTTGAATACTTCTTCTGTGCCTCAGAAAATGTGCATGAAAGGAGAATCCCTGAAGCAGAAATAATGTGTCCCAGGAATGGAACTTGGGGTTTCCAGAGATCAGTTTTCTTAGGTTTTAATTTAAAACCATACTTTTTCAGAGCAGAAAGCACCAATTTCAAACTAATCAGATGGTCCTGAAAACTGCATCCCCCAATCAGAATATCATCCAGATAGACTATTCCATGGGAAGTTGGAATGCCAGACAAAACAATGGTCATAACTCTTTGAAAAGTTGCTGGGCCATTTGTCACTCCAAAGGGTAGTCTCCAAAAATCATAATGCGCCCTTGAGGTAGAAAATGCAGCTTTCTTTATACTATCATCATCTATCAGAACCTGATAATAGCCTCATACCGAATCAATCATTGAGAAATACTTCACTCCATGCAACCTGTATATCAGATCAGTCAGATTCAGACTCAGGAACTTACCTTTCTTAGTCACGTTGTTAAGTTGATGATAATCAATACAGTCTGAGTTTTCCATCTGGTTTTTTGCCAAGAACAATAAGAGCAGAGTAAGGAGAGAAACTGGGACAGATAATACTGGCACTCTCCAATTCCTCACAGGCTTGCTCAACTTCATCATCAAGTTAGCAACCAGTGGAGCTAACTGCTGAATGGGCCAAGCAAATGGGAGTAGTATCAGTGACCTGAATCTGGTGTCTGATAGCGGTGGTAGTGCCTACATCATGATTACCCTTACTGATTACCTCAGGATACTGCAATAACAGATCAGTAAACTTGGATTTTTCAGAATTGCTCAAATTAGACCGACTCAAATGCCATGCATCATATAGAGATTCAAACATCCATTCATCTGGAGAATGATCAGATTCAGACAAACCAGACAGTCTCCACAGATGCAGAAGGCAGAACTCTTAACATAACCCAACTTTTGAAATTGTTGGATGACCTGAGGATGGGCAGTGTTATTGAAAGCAGAAGCCTGCTGGTTTTGGCAAGTCATTTTTAAAATTGGAACATTCATCCTGCTTGAATTCACCAAAACCAGGAGAAACAGGAAAGCCATCCAAGTCTATCTGAACAGATATAGTCATCCAAGAATGGGGATAAATACAGACAGATTCCTGAGACAGACAATCAATAGATAATAACAATTTACAGTCAATATCAGGTAAAAACTTATTTATGCTAAGAAAATTGCACCCAACAGAAGAGCATGCCCTACTACACCATTGGGTACAATGATGAATGGAACAGGTTTAGAAGTGTACATCTCAGAAAACTGAATAGAGAAATACACTTGTTTACAAGTCTCAATCAGATTAGATTCAATTCCTCTAATCCCCTTTCTGAGAAGGTTCTCTGGAGAAGTGATTACCAAATACAAATACTTGTAAAGCTCTCTCAGAAACCAGAATGAGCAAGCATGTCAAAAGTCAAATTGCTTGGACTATTACAAATTTGGCCATATACTTTTAGTCTATTGGGGTCAGAAGAAAAGGAATTGATCTACAGAATATCACAAGATGGAATTTGAGAAAGCAGATCTGGACAAACACAAATTTCATCTTTTATTGATTCAGGTGTGCATTCAAGTCTGGATCCATGGGGTGGAGCATGAATTTCTGCTCTCACAATAATCTCATTCAGATCAGGATTAAGCTCAGAAACAAAGGCCTGATTATTTTCTGGATTTATTCATTATTTTGACTCCAAGGAATGGCATTCATCCTCGGAGGATCCTAGTTTAAAGCAGGGCCAGTTCTGGAATTATTTCCCAATGATCCAGGGTCATTTCCAGAAGCAGGGCCAGCAGATGGATTTGGATTAGTTGTCCCAAATCGTTGGCACCAACCCCATAAGGGGCGCGGCGATTTGTCTTCCTGGCTGCTGTGCTGATGGGACTCAGTGCCCTGTCTGGCCCCAGCTTAGCCTCTTCTTCTTCTTTCTCATAGCCTGCGTTTTTACCCTACTTCCCCACTCTCCCTACAACTTTCTCTGGTTGTCGTCTAATTTCACAGGGTAAATGCTGACCAGCTTCCTCTCATCTAACCATCCCCAACTGGCGCTGAGAGGGACGGGGGCAGCGTCCCCTCACCCCTGAGCTCCGGTTTGGGGTGGTGGGTTTTTAACAACCTGCTTCATCCCACCCTCACATCCTCTTTCTTTCTCCTTTCAATCTCTCTCGATTTTACACCAAGCCCAAGGTGGAGCCAATATAGTGATGGGCTGCCAGGCCATTAAGTAGGAGGAGTTGCCTCAAATGGCAGCAGCTGGACCTGTACTCACCCCTTGCAGAGTGGAGGGCTACTGTGTGGAGTGATTAGTGTTTGCATCCTGCGGAAAGACCAAGGTCACCATGCCTTGAAAAAAAATATATATCTCCCCACCCTATGCATTTGCAAGGGACCCTCCAAACCACTTCTACCGGAGAAGAGGCGTACTCTCCTCTGCCAGGGTGTCCACCAACCTGGAAAAGTCAGGGAATTTATAATTGGTCAGGGATAATCTAGAAAAGTCAGGGAATTTTGACTTACCTACTGTAAATTTTTTAAAACAGGGTGTGTAACAGGGTACTTTTAAATATGCTAGGGGCAAAACTCGCTTTCTTTTCTATTATTACAAGTCAATTTGAAGGATTTTTGACAAAATTTCAAAGATTTCCCATTGACACCATTCTTTTATGAGGAACTTTTTTGTTTACTAAAATATATTGGCAAAAGAATTCTGAAACACAAAGTATGAGGAAAATAGTTCTTGTTAAAAAGCTGATCTTTACAAAGGTGATAATCTTTTACATTTCAACGATATAGATTTGTCATTTACTACAAAAACGGCTATTAGAAACTTGCCAAGATGACAAACTGATGAAGAAATAAAGTTGTTCAGAAAAGACTGCTTGATTTTCTTTCAGATTACCATCTTAAAAATAATAGAATGATCCCCCTTGCGGTTTAGTATAGTTAAAGGCTTCAGCTCCATTTCTCCAAAGGTCACAATGTCATCTAAAGTAAGCTGTCAAAGACTTGATTAATTGTTAGAAAACCTTATTAAAGTAAATCGCCTAACAGGAATAGAAACAGATTCTATAAAAGAATCTCATTCTAGATTGATTGAGAGACCATTTGTTAAAGAAATATGTCGTAATTATGACTTTGAAAAAGATCAATTAGATTTATTTTTCTCAATAATTTTTAAATCTGTTAACATTACAAATGATTATCAATATTTTGTTAATGATACAATGTTTCATGGCAATGCCTCAGTTGAGAGAGGATTTTCAATAAATAAATATTGCATGGACAGTAATTTACATGATCAGTCCCCAGGGCAGAGAATACTCTTACTGGGCGCATCCCCTGGGTGGTAGATAGGGAAATGTCATCAGCTGTCCGTCTTGGCTGTTGTTGCTTTTCTGTTAAGAAAATGACATCCGCGGCGCTATGGGTAGTTGAGGGTAGCTTCAAATAAATAAGAAGCTGTGAACCAAATCATAAAAACAATGAAAAGTCCTCTAAGGAAAAACATTTGGTGGTCCCCTCCTCCCATGAGCAGGAAGGGACTATTGCCGGTAGCGCTGATGTTCTAAGGGCTGCATCGGGAAGTCCGGCCATTGAACTGAATCAAGCAAGCCCCCTAAGGAGTGATGCTCACCAGGCCGTCTCTGGTTTCAATTCTAACGGGAAACAAGCTGAGAAAGTTAAGAAAAGAAATGTATATGATAACACTACACCAAATTGGGTAAATATGTAGACGAGCGGCCCGGCTGATAAGATGTACTATTTTGTCCGTGTTCCAAAATGTTTCACGTTTATGGAGTACATTTATAGGGGACGGCTCGTGGGGAGTTAAACGCGATCCTGAGTTTCATTAAATTTGGGGGGGGTCTGGGGGGCACAGCCCCCTAGTATATAATCCTAATTTTTATAATGTTCTGACGTTTACAGAGAGATGAATGCTTTAACTACATCATGTCAGCACCTTTAATCATTTTGCGAATTATAATAGGGGTTGGGGGTAGGGTATGACATCAGAAATGACACAAGTGAATGATAATATTTACTCAAAATAAATTTTTACGGCCGGGCCGCTCATCTACATGTTTACCCCAAATTGGAGGAACACAATATTTGGCCCAAGAGAGGATTATAAGCAATATTTTATAGTAAAATCAAAGACAGACGAGACAGACATCAGTAAGATAAACTTTTTCAAATTTGATAGAGATGTTAAAAAGTTCTGAGGTGGAGAACCAACTAAGACATACTCCAATAGAGATAAAACAGTGACTGTTCAAATATACAGCAAAGAACAAAGTGAGAAAATGAAAGAACTTGAAACCATATATGGTATAGATGTTATAGTTGGGAGCAATCACAAGTTTAATACAAGTCAAGGAATAATAAAACAGAACTTTTAGATTATACAGAGTGAGAAATTTTGGAAGGATTAGAACATAGAGGCGTAATAAAGGTAGAAAGAATAAAAAAACATGAAGGCCACAAACTCATAAATACTGTAGCTTTTAAGCTTACATTTGATAAAGTGGATCTACGTGATGAAATACAAATAAGACCAGGAATGCTGACAAAAGTGAAACGATACATACCTCTACCTAGACGATGTTATAAATGCCAGAAATTTGGCCATGTTGGTACCTACTGCAGGAATAGCTATATTATCTGTGTGGTATGTGGACTATCAGAACATGGCTCTGAAGAATGCCAGAGGACCAACATGTGCCAACTGTGGTGGCCCCCATACTGCAAAGGATAGAACATGTGATAAAGTACCTACTAGAAAAGGAAATGCTAGCAATAAAAACAAGAGAGAATAAACTTCAAGGAAGCAAGAGAAAAAGCATTATCTATGTTTGTGAGAGAAGGAATTACCTTTGCAGCGGCATTGAAGAACTGTGAAAGACCAAAGGTAGTCAACTCTCAACATAGCAGTAACTCCCAAGCCCAGGCTCTCATGTCAGTGGTGGCTATACCTCCATGGAAGCCAGCTGGAGGATGAGCAGAACCCCCATCCGCTAAGGGGAGTGCAAATGGAAGAGAAGCGCTGACTCCTCACAGAGAGAGGGCTGATGTTGGCACAACTGTACCTATACCACTTTGGGGAAATACAGATGATGAAGAGATAACGCCATTATCTGTAGAAGATGATATGAGTGGATTTAGGGTTAGCCCTGCATCACATAATGGAGATGGCGATAATTGAGCATCGGTGACTGTGATTTCTGGGATGACTACTGATGACTGTGTAACAGCATCTGAGTCATCTACAGGTGGAGGTTCAAAAATTCACCATCTGAACAAAAGGAGAATTTTGCAACTCCTGCAAATTCTCCTGAAGAAAGAAAAAAGAAAGGAAAATATGCAGAGGAAAACTTTAGAAAAGTTGGTTGGATTATTCTGCTGGCCATGGGCACTCTGTAGATGGAGAATACATGGACTGTCCTGAGGACAATCTTAAGCTGCCACCACCACCGCCTGCAGACATATCTCAGGCTGACTTGATCCAACCAACATCAGAAAAAACACCAGAAAAACCCAAAACCACAAGAGAAAATGAAGAAAACCCCATAAATAGAAAACAAGCAATGAAAACCAAAGACTCAAAACAAGAGTCTAATAATAACCATGTGACAGTGAAATCTAAATACCATACAGAAATAAGAGTATAAGTTTCTGGACACAGGACTCTTCTTTGCTCTCCAGAGCCTGCTACCCCATTACATGAAAAACACAGAACTGAAATATGATAAAATGAGAAAAGATAAAGATATAACTAAGATAGATCCTAACAAAACTCAACAACCTAAAGAACAAAGACCAAAGAAGCAAGAGAAGAAGAGCAGATGCAAGTAAAATGGACTTTTTTTTTATAAGATGTCTATTATTCAATGGAATATACGTGGATACTGTGCTAACTACCATCAGTTAAGGTTGCTACTCAAGGACACAAATTGCAGTTGTGCGTGTATCCAGGAAACCATGTAAGGCCTACATGAATTGAGACCTCCTGCTGGATTTAGTGTTTTGAACCAACATGGCCCAGGAGAAAGACATGCCTAGGGTATTGCAATTTTGATAAGAGATGGGACACCCTATGACAGAATAACTCTGGACACAAATTTGCAAGCCATGGCAATTCGCATCAAACTGGATCAACTTTACAGTGTATGCAACATATATATTCCCCCAGATAGTCAAATAGACTACAGACAATTATAAACACTGGCAAATCAGTTTCCAGAACCATTCCTAATACTTAGAGACTACAATACCAGACATACTCTCTGGAGAGACTCAATTACCACTCATAAGGGAGAAATAGTAGCGTGATTCCTAGAGAATAAACCCTTTGATATACTAAATGAATGCCAGCCAACTCACCTTCATTTTCAAACTGGTATAACATCTCACATTGATCTTTCTATCTGCTCAGCTGATGTAAGACTGCATTTTGAATGGAAAATAAGTAAGGATCTATCTATATGACAGTGATCAAACTTATTATGGATAAAGCAAATTGGCCACTATTTGCAGAGCGAGCAATACCACTATGTACTGTAGATGAATTTGACTCTGTTGATGCTGCTGTTGCTCATATCAATGAACGTATCAAAGGTGCAGCTCAGCAATTAATACCCATGTTGAGTGGAAAGATGAGACCCAAAGTGGTACCATAGCTAATGCAGCTAAGGAGAAAATTAGAAGACTGTATAAGTACTTAAAAACAAGACTAGCAATAGACAAAATGGAATACAATAGAGCAAGAGCAACTTTTAGATTACTTATCAAACAAGAGAAAAGAATCCTGGTCATATTATGTTTCAAGTACCAATAGTGACACAAACATCAATAAAATCTGGCAGAAGATCCATAAACTCAATGGTAAATACGAAACAATACCCGCACCTATTTTGAAAAGAGAGAATAGTGAGATAGTTGCTGACCCAGCAATGGTTGTGAGATGTTTGGGACTACACACTCAAATATCGCTTGTGGATCTTAACATCCACAGTTTATGAGTAGCGCGATTGCTGTGCCACTCAATTTTGATGGAGGCGAGAACAAGATATATAATAAAGAATTTACATTGGAAGAATTAAAATATGCACTAAGTACCATGAACCCATCTGCCCCTGGTGAAGATTGAATTAGTTATATAATGATAAAACTACCAGGCATCACTATAGACTCATATACTTCAACTATACAACCGTATCTGGATAACCCACAGACTTCTAGCATTATGGCTCAGCCATCATATGAGAAGCCAGGGAAAGACCCCTTCATTGCTGGAAACTAGAGACCAAGTTCACTAATGAGCTGTATGTGCAAGTTGATGGAAAAGATGGTCAATAATAGACTCGTATGGACTCTGGAGAAAAAGAGAGTAATATCAGAGAAGCAATATGGATTCCACTAAGGTAGAAGCACAACAGATGTCTTAGTTAGATTAGATAGTGCTATCAAAACAGCTTTTGCAAATACACAACATACAATCACTGTGTTCTTTGACTTGCAAAAGGCATATGGCACTACTCGGCGAGGAGGAATACTACAAAATCTCCATAAAGCAGGACTGAGGGGCAACATGCCTAAATCTATCATAACTTCCTATTCAACAGGACATTTAAAGTAAAGATCAATAAAAACTACTCAGAACAACATATTCAACATCAGGGTGTTCCACAGGGAAGCATCCTTAGCTATACTTTATTTTCATTAACAATCAGTGAAGTCACCACAATTTTACCACAGCATACTGTCGGCACACTATATGTAGATGATTTTGCTATTTATGCTCATGGTCCTTATTTGCCATCCTTAGTCCGCTGAGTCCAACCTGTGCTAAACAGAGCGTATAGCTAGCTAGTAAATCATGGCTTTCTAGTTAATCTTACCAAAACTAAAGCAATGCACCTAACAAAACTAAGAGGAATGTATCCTGAACCTGACCTATATCTAGATGGAAATTAGTTAGAAATGGTTGACCAAATTAAATTCCTCAGAATGACTATAGACAGGAAACTCTCATGGAAGCCACATATAGTAAATTTATGAAATCAATGCCTCAAGAACATGAATATACTAAAAGTATTGTCATATAAGAGCTGGGGTGCTGGCAGAGCATCTTTGCTCCACATCTATAGGACGATTATACAGAATAAACTAGACTATGGATGTCCTATATCTGCATCTGCTCCTGAGACAAACATACAACTACTGCATCCAGTACACCATCTCAGAATTCGACTATGTACAGGAGCCTTCAGAACATCGCCAATTCCTAGCTTATATTGTGAGACAGGAGAACCCTCCCTTTATGATAGGAGAAACAAATTAAGCCTCCAACTATATACTAGACTCTGTGGAATGCCAGGAACACCAGCCCATGGTATCATTTCAGATACTAGTAATGACCACCTGTTTGCTAACCCAAGAACACTCACAATTCTTGGATATAGAAAGACATTTAAATTCCCAGCTCAACTTACCAAATATTCCAACATCAATTATAGCCTCTGTCCATCACTATAGAGAACCATGGTGTCCATCTTTGCAACCCTCATGTGAGAAATATACTGAAAGCAGAGCAGGTACTCCTGACTCTATTTTACGGATGGAACATGAAGCCCATAGACTCACCAAACATAGAGGACAAACTCCTATCTACACTAATGGATCCAGGCAGGCGGAGGGCGTTGGATGTTAAGCTATCTTTCCAGACCAATCCTACTCAAGATGTCTGCTGGGAGCCACCAGCGTGCTAACTGCAGAATTGCAAGCAATATATATGGCACTTCCATATTCCTTACATACTGGATCTTTAAAATTTCTAATATTCTCAGATTCCCAGAGTGCTATTACTGCTATAACAAATAAGTACTCCACCCACCCTCTAGTTCAAGAAATTCGTAACTGGATGGGAATTTTATCAGCAAGAGGCATAAACATAAACCTTTGTTGGTCTCCTAGACATGTAGACATTCCCAGAAATGAAAGAACAGATAGAAAGGCTAAAGATGCAACAAGGAATAGAAACTTAGGCAATAGAGTAAAATACCTGCAAAAGATCTTTACTCTGAAATCAAGAGGGTCATATTAAGAAAATGGGAAGAGGAATGAAGAGAAATACTTGAAACACAAAACAAACTAAGAAATATCAAAGACAAAGTGCAACCATTTAATAACACCTCTCACTCAAAAATATGCAGAAATGAAACCCTACTAACAAGACTGCATAGGACACACTAGAATCACTCATGGCTACCTACTGACAGGAGAAGAACAACCTTTGTGTGAAGATTGCTATGTACCTTTGACAGTCCATCGTATTTTGAGTGAATGCCCTAATTATAGGCAGAGCTGTATAAGGCATTACAGAATGGATGGCCTCTACACCTCAGCCTAAAAAGTATGCTAGGTGATGACTCCAACATAACAGGAAAGATAGGAAAATTTGTGGAAGAGGCTGAAGTACTGAGTAAAATATAGAATGATCCGGAAAGGATTATGATTGAACAATAGAAAAGGATCACACTGAGCCTAAATCAGGACTGTGCGTAAAAACTATTATTAAAAAAAAAAATACATGATCAATCATTAATTGCAAGAAAAAATATATGTGATGAAATCAGAGAAATGGATTGGGACCAGTCTTGTTTTGAAATAGACAAACGGTTGTTATTAAGCTGTAGTAATGCTTGTGGATATTATAAGGATTACCTCGAGGCACAAAAGAAAAAGAATATGGAACAAACAAATGCAGCTTCAAATAAAAGAAAAGCAATAGAAGAAATAAGAGAATTTGAAGGAAAAAAAGGAAAATAATAGAAGAAAAAGAAACAAGAAGTTCAAATCTTAGAGGACCAAATTCTAACCTGGATAAAATAATTTTTATTAAATATAAAACAAAAGAGAAATCAGAGCATGAACCTAGTACCTTCATAAAATTTATTGCTAAAAAATTTAATTTAGTTTTCTTATTTCTTTATTACTATTATATATTATTAAGACATTTATTTTGTACTAGGTCTGTATGGGGTAGGTCCTGGTGGGCTTTCTTTTACAGTATTTTTATAATTTTAACAAGATTTTGATTCTTTACCAGAGTGATGCTCACCAGGCCGTCTCTGGTTTCAATTCTAACGGGAAACAAGCTGAGAAAGTTAAGAAAAGAAATGTATATGATAACACTACACCAAATTGGGTAAATATGTAGACGAGCGGCCCGGCCGATAAGATGTACTATTTTGTCCGTGTTCCTACTAATTTCCTGTTCCTGTTCGTGTTCCTACTAATGTCCGTGTTCCTACTAATTTCAAATTCCCTGACTTTTCCCTGACCTATAGGTCAGGGAAAAGTCAGGGAATTTGAAATTGGAATTTCAGGGGACACCCTGTATGCCTATGGGTGCAGGGGACTCCCCCTCACCCTCTTCTATGGAGTTGCCTTTGGGCGATTTCCTCTTCACAGTGGCAGTTGTTCCTTTGCTTTCCAAGGGGACTGCCAAGAAGGCAGGCTCCCCCTAAGGGCCAACCCTCTTAGGGGGGGCAAGGGAAGGCAGGGCCCCTCAGTTCATGCACTCCAAAGACCTGCAGGTGCACATAAAGAGCTTAAAGGAGGGCACTGTATGTGCCCCCCTTCTCCTCATCAAAGGATGCCAGTTCGCTGTCCAATGACAAAAGGTACCGCGAATGGGACCCTTGATGCCTTCTGGGGGGAGGGGTAGCCACATGGAGGCCTCCACTGAGATAGACATGATCCCTGAGGTGTGAGGCGACCCAGCCCCAGATGGTAGGATCCTCCATGAGGTCAAATCTGGGCGCGGTGCTACACACAGAACCCATGTCCACCCCTATGCAGGCTCCTCCTCAGACGGAATGGGTCCCCAAGGCCTCACAAGGAGATGATGGATCTCCTTGCCTGTCTAGTGATCGGGTAACAGGCAGAACCTTTCCATTTTGAAGAAGGATATTGCTGAGGCTGGCCCATCTGCCCTACAAGCTCCTACTGGCGGGAGAGAGAAACTGGTTCATTCCCTTCCCTCCTCTCATAAAGAAAAGAAGAATAGGAAAAAGACAAAACAGACTCAGGGCTCCTCTCCCTCCATGGGAGCCACAGGGATGGTTGGGGATAATGCCATTTTGCTATGCAACCAAACTAAGATCGGCATGTCCTCTTCCAGTGCTCCCTAACACAAAACCAATATTGTAAGTGTGCAGAGCAGAGCTTCGATTACGTCGGGGCCCCTCATTCAGAGGCTACCTGGCATTTTTTAACCTGCTGGCTTCAAACACTTCCTCATTATTCGCTCCATTGATGGAGGCATGGTGTCTAAGGGCAACATGATCCATCAGAGGAGAGCCTTAGCTAGCGTGATTTGTAGAGAGCTGAAAGTGACCCGTTTCTCAGACGGTATCCTCCTAGCAAATGTGGCAAATCCCTCTGAGATAGCCATGATTAGTGCCCTTTGGACACTTGATGGCATGCTGGTGAGTGTGACGCCGCACTCTACAATGAACTTTGTGAAATGAATAGTTTATGCAAGGAAACTCGTTGACTACTCCATAGACGAAATCACCTTAGAGCTGGCCGAACAAGGAGTGGTCAAGATTGAGCGTGTGATGAGAAAACAGGAAGGTGCATCGAGGCCTACCCCTAAACTCTTCATCACGTTCGACTGTGACAAGCTCCCTTAATCAGTGTGTGCTGGTTGGTATCGTTACCGCGAAGTAGGGGTTACCCAAAGTCTATGTAAGTTGCCCTAAGGCCACACACAATAAATCCAAATTGTGTGTGGCCAAGTGTGTCAATTGCAGAGAGCCGCACCCCACTTCTTTGAAGCATTGTGGTGTGTAACTCCTTGAAAAGGAAATTCTGGCCTTTCAGGTCCAAGATCATCTCTCATTTCACAAGGCTAAGGACTTGGTCCTGGCGTGCCCAGCTCTGCCTGGGATATCTTATGCCTCAAGGCTAAGAAAGACACACTCTGCTCCTGGCCCCTCCAGGCCTATGAGCAGGGTCATTTCTGCGCCCTTTCAGAACCCTTCTGCAGGTTATACCCTCCCTGGCGGCTTCCCTGGTAAAGCTGCTGGCACAAAGGGTTCACCTCCAGCCCCGGCTAAAACCAGGGCTCCCTTCCCTTTTCCCAATGTGACTGATTCCTGTAAGGTAAAACGGCCATGCACCCCCTCCTAATCGTTAGACTCACAGTGTAGCGGGCCACGAATCTACCCTAAACTCCCAATTGATCCAACTCACTTCCTACACTAAATTAGACTTGAAAACCCGATAGAGAATGAAACGATTAGATATACATTCCTGTATTCCCCCCAAAATTACAATAATATTTACAAGAGATAGGGGTAAACAAATCTGAGATCTCATTACTTATATAAAAACACAATCCTACTACTATCAACACTAGCAAAAATATATTAAAAAAAAACAACAATCGATCCTATTACCAAACAAAATCTTATATACAATAGACGAGATGAACGTACAAACAAAATAATACAAAATTGTATCAAGGAGGCCTATTAACCACACTTGATGCAAACAAAAAAGAAGAGACCTCACATGCTACCCCCAGGGGCAAGTGCTGTTGGCTGCCACTCGAGTGGCAAGTTCATACCAAAAAAAGGCTGGCGCCTCCTCGCTTGGTATAATAAGGCAATCTGGTCGCACTTTCAAGGTTATAAAAGAAGCCCTTTCGGTCCCAGCTGGACTTAAAATAGATTTGATTAAGTTGTGCAAATTTCTGATCCCAGCCACTCTTTACAAAAGGCAGTAATAATTATCTATTGAAATTTAATAGAGTGGTGGTGCAAAATAACAACCAAGTAATTAGCTGAGGAAGAGGAAAAAAACATTTTACACAAAACATGAAATCCGGAATTTATATATATAAAAAAAACATCTCTCCATTCACACACATTCTTACAGAGGGAGGGAGAAGGTATTGGAAAAGAGGTGGGAGAAAGGCCCTTCACATTCACTCACATTCGCTCTACCACACCCCCTCCTTCCTTAGCCATTCGACCACAGTCAGTCACAATACACTCTCAATCCTTACTCACAGAACCTTTTATACTCAATTGCGCCCTTCTGCACCCATTCACACTCATTTACTGGTCCCTGGCTACGTGTAGCAATCTGTCGGGGTTGTTTGTCAGTCGTCCTGTTAGTCTCCTCGTCGCTATTGATCATCTCGTCAACAATACTCTTGGTCTTAATTACAAGCTCTCCCATCTCCTGACAAACTCTAATACTCTTCCGTTCAGCACCTTCACTCTTCATACCCCCATTCATCAGCTCCTCACTCACAACTCTTGTCCAACTCAAGGTACACTCTGTGAAACAGACAGATCACTCACATCCCCTCTATTCTCAGCAGATATACCAGAAACCCTTTCAACTGGTTCCCACCAGAAGCCAGAAAAGTCAGTTACCTCCTCATCCCTATCAAACTCACCTCTACCCTCACTATTCATAAAACCAGAAAAATCAGCCGCAGGCAGCTCACTCACTAGTCTACTTACATCAGCCAAATCACCCACCTGCTTATTTAAACACTCAATCTCTCTCTTAAGCTCCCCCATACCAGAAAGACTGCTCAGACTTACTTTCATTCGTACTTGCATTCTTCCTTTCACTCTTCTTTGCCAGCTTTCTACTCTTTGAGACCAAGACAAGCTCTTTCCCAGACAGATCCATACTATCACACTCCATATCTATCATCATGCACCTTATCTCTCTCTGCACAGTTCATGCACCGGATGGCTCACCAGGTAGTCAGGAGGTTCTCTCCACCTCCTCAACTAACTCTGATGAGCCCGCACTCTCTCAGTCACACCTTCATTCAAACTTTCTAAAACATACGTTACACCATTCTCCCAGACTCTCACAACTCTATACAGTCCTTTAAACTTTTCACTCATCTTTGACACATTCAACCTACCTTTTACTTCTTTTACCTTCAATACTTTTGCACCTATTTCAAGCGAATGAAACCTTTCATGCGCTTCACGCCATACACTCTACTCACTTTCACTCGAATGAAACCTATCTTTCACTCGTCTTTTAAAATTCATAACAAAATGACACAGGGACATCCCAGTGGCACTATGCACCATCGAATTATACGCCCATAACACTCTACCCAACAATATATCCCAGTCATTCAAAGTTGTACTCATCATTCTCAACATCTCACACAAGGTCCTAATTGTTAGTTCAGCCAATCCATTCTAAGATGGGACATACAGAGTCGTTCTTACATACTCTACACCATTCTCTCTCAACATTCACTCAAACACTTCATTCGCAAACTCAGGCCCATTATCACTCAGAAATCTCCTAGGCTTCCATACACAAGAAAAAACAACTGCTCAACCATTCATGCAACAGTCACACTCCTTTTATCCTTCACAGGCACTGCATGCACAAACTTGCTTTTATGATCAACCGTAACAACCATACCAACATTACCAGCACTTGTACGTGGTAAAGACACATAATCAATCACTACCAATTCAAATGGATTTTTTGCATCAACTTGCACACCTTGCACCTTTCGTTTCTGACACCTTTCACACGTAGTCGCAACATCATTCATAACAGTCCTCAGAAATGGAAGGAACACACGCTCCTTCATACACTCCCGCAACTTATACTTACCCATATGCCCATGATTATCATACACAATTTTCACCAGACCAATCATACCAACTAAGGACATCACAGGTACATATTTAGATATTATCCCCATCCTTCATATGCCTCACAAAATATACAACATCTATACAAACAACAAAATCCTTAGCATATCTTTTAAAATTACTCAAACACTCAGGCTATTCATTCAAATCAACACACATCATCACACACCTCTTCAACTCACTGACAAAAGGACACATCTCTTGCATCTCTAGAATATCATTATCACTTAAAATCTCATTCTCATCATCCATGACTAATTTGATCATACCATAAAATTTGACAACATTCTTCGCATACTCATTCAACCTCATCACCTCACATTCACCTTTCATAACACAATCCTTATCAGCATCCAAAGACAAATCATTCAATCTCATAAATTCCAGACAAAGCAAGAAACAACACGGCATTTGCTCATCTTTCAGAATCACAAAGTCATGCTTCATATTCACACCGCTGCCCAAACTTACTCTCAGACTAACCTGTTCCCATGCCACTATCATTCCATTCCCCAATCCACTTATCTGTAACTTGCAGCCTTACACTTGCAACATCTAAACTCATCATACTTACTCAGAATCCTCTCATTCACTAATGACACTTGTGCTCCATTATCAATCAAACCACAGAAGAACCTTTCACCAACTTTCACTCTCGCTTCCATCATATCAGGTCCTCCTTGTTCGTAATACATAGAAGGAACAACCATACCAACTTCAGCCCTAACTTCCACACTGTCATCAACTCCCACAAGATCACTCACCACTCACTCATCTTCATCCAGACAATCATTCTTCTCCCTCATATACGAACACTTTTCAATCACCCAATTGTAATGCACACTGCTCAAACACTGCAGATGCACTGCATAAGCATTCAAACCCTTCACTTTCTCATCCTGGTACACAATCAGCCTCTCACCACCAAAGTGCACATAAACAATCACTCCATACAAACGACTCACTACAATCAACACTTCCTGAAACGGCGGGACCCCTGACATACACATCACTCTCAATTCTTTCATAAAGTTCCGCACCCTTGCCATACCAATACTTTCAGGCTTCCTACATAATCCACTCATTACCTCCTTCCTTAAGTCATCCACACTATATCAGGCACTCTTCACATCTACTCCATCACTCTTCAAATCGTGCAAACCATTCCATAAACTCCCAAACAAGGAATCACCACCACCCTTACTCTCCTTTCCATTCATAATCCCCTTTAGCAAATACTTGGATCAATCACTCCACACACATTTGCATCATTCGTACCAGGATACCTTGACATCAAATCAGCCACTCCATTCCATTCAACAGGCACATACTCAATCAAATAGTCAAAATCACTCAAATCTTCCAAAGTCCTTGCATTTCTACTATCAGCCCATTTCATACATTGCAAATACACAAGAGGTTGGTGATCTGTTTTAATCACGAACCTCACCCCATGCAAAAATGGATGCAACACTCATACAATACCTTATCGCAGCCAACTCTCACCATACAGTTGAATACTTTTGCTCTGCCGCATTCATAGCCTTGGATACATACCCAATTATTCACCTGACATTCTCCCCATTCAAACGCTGGTCTTGCTTCAGAAAACCTCCCATACAGTATCCACTCGCATCCGTATTCAATTCAAGCATCTTAGCATTCACACTATAGACTGGGTATGCCAATTCAACATCGTCAGCCGCTGCCCCTTTCAGTCTCTCATATGCTTCATTAATCTTATCATTCCACCTGACAATTGTACTACCTTTCTTGCCCATCCACTCAGTCAGAGGCTTAATCACACCCGAACAATCATGTATAAACTTTCATTGAAACTCAATCAAACCCAGAAACGACTTCAGCTGCTTCACAGTCACCGGTTTTGGAAACATTTGCACCTTCTCAACATACTTTGGTGACTTTCACAACCCATTCTCACTCACCATATGCCCAAGGAACTCCACTTCTTTCGCAAACCATTCATACTTCGCTACTTTCACCTTCACACCAGCACTCTCCAATATTCTCAACACATCATTCACCAATCTCATATGCTCCTCAAAACTCTGTCATAATCAAAATATCATCTATAAACACAATCACATTCTTAGTCTCAATCTTACTCAACACAACATTCATTGCCTGCTGGAAGGCACCTGGAGCATTTGCCAACCCAAAGCTGAGGTTCTGGAACTGATAATGCCTCTTTGTGGAGGAAAAGGCAGTCACCAGTCGGCTCTCCTCATCAATAAGCATCTGGTAATACCCCTTTACTAGATCCAGCTTTGTAAACTACTTCATCCCATGCATACTATACACACACACATCAGAAACCTTTCTTTCACAGTCCTTTCATTCACCTTTCGATAATCCACACACAAACGCAATCTTCCATCCGGCTTACGTAAAGGCACAATTGGACTATTCTATGCATTCTCACTTTCTTCAATCACCCCCAATCGTTCTAATTCCACACACTGCTCAATCTCATCAGCAACCCGATGCGGAAAATGTCTCGGCTGCTGATAGATTGGGGTGCCCTTCAGGACAATCTTGAATTCCAGAAGCTTCGCAACCCTGAAATCCAGATCCTGCTTACTGAGGACCCCCTTTCATTCAAAGAGCATTCGATACACATCCTCCCTTTCATACTCAGTCAAACATTCATCCATTTTCACCATCCTTTCAACTTCATTATACGTCCATTCACACATCTTTTCATTTGTAACATTTACCCTGATATCCGTACTATAATCCATACCTACCTCACTGACAGTGGAGAGGTGACCCAGCATATCCCCAACCTGGATCCCTCTCACATGCCCTTTCACTTTGGGGTCTGCCTTAACACATACAAAGGATCATTCATTCTCATCAAGCCAATCATACACACAAGCAACACGCCTTATTTTATAACACACATCATTTCCATCCAATAACACAGCATTCTTGCCCATATCCAAACTCATATCTTCACTCTAACTCATTCTAACAGACACCTTTTCACCCTTCAAAAGCCTTACACTCTCCATAGCAGTCACCTTAACACCGGTAAACACACTACTCAAAACACTACCATCTTTCCCTACATAGAACTTATACACCCCATTTTTACCAATCTTTCTCTCAATTTGATCGCTCGCAGGATGCACAACCATACAGTTCACTTTCATAAAATCATATCCTCAAATCACACCATACTCACTACTCACCTTATCAATCACAGAGAATTCACACTCATTCATCAACATACCATGCATTTGAACATCTGACCTTATCATTCCAATCACAGGTACTTTTATACCACCAATTCCTACCAAACTACCTTTACACTCAGACAGGAGGGCTTTATCACTCAGCTTGGCATACACGTCCTTATATACCAAGCTCATCTTGCACCCAGAATCTATCAAAGCCAAACACTCAATCCCGTTCAATTCAACTTTCACACTCAGACACTCATACTTCCTACCAGACAGCACTTTCACAATAGACAGACTTACCAACATATTAGTCACACTCATGTACCCAGAGGATACTTCACTAGGTACCCTCTTACAATTCAGTTTCCCGCTTCAGACTTTCCATTCACACCTTGTGCTCTCAGTCTAATCCGACACTTTTCACTTGAATGCCCTTCCATCGCACAATAGCTACATACATTCCTTTGGTCACAACACATCCTTGCATAATAACCAGCCTTTCTGCAATTACCACAAGCATACTTTGTACTCCCCCCAGCACTCGCTCCACCATTCAACTTTAGACAGTCTCTCTTCAAATTTCCCCTCTCTTTACATTTGAAACATTCTTTCACACTTTCTTGACAATCCTTTATCATATACCCCTTCTTACCACACCTAAAACACGCACCAGACGTCCACCTACATTCTGCCAACATATGCCCCTTCCTTCCACACCTACGATATTCCACAATCTTTTTCACACCATTTGACCTCTCATTTGCTGGGGGCATACCTTGGTTGCTCCCTCATATACCCATTCACACGCTTGCCACTCATCTATCTCCTTCCATTTGTTCATCCTCCATTTGCCCATCCAGTCTGCCCTCCCAAGAAGCTTGACATCACCCCAGTCTGTGCAGCCCTCAGGGCATCCCGATAGCTGACAAACCGCTGCGGTGGAGGAAACCCCCTGGGCCTCTTACCCCCAACATTCACACTATACCATCCATCCTCATCCATATCACTCTCTTCATCAAATCGCCCATCTTCTAGAAACTTCACCCCTCCCCCTCCCCCGTCACACACCAACCATTCACCTGTCAGTCTCATCCTTTCCTTTCTCTTCCCATTCAACCATTCACTCACCTTTCACGGGATTGTGTCCAAGAACTTCCTCAAGAGTTGCTTACACTCATTCACTCCATCATCACCATACCTCCTTTTTTTCATAGTCTCAAGCCTATGCGCATACATATTATATTCACACTTTCACGCCCCCATGCAAGCCTTCTCAAATTCATTCACCCTTTTATACTTCGCACTTTCTTTCATTCGTTTCATTTGCCCAATCAATTGCTTCTTTCATACCTCATACCTTGGCTCACCCACACTTGTGATCACCTGGAAAAACTCTAGCACCTTTTCTTCCAAGCACTCGCCTGATACATTCACCCAATACCCCTTATTCTCTGGGTACTTGAGCTTACAATAGCGCTCAAATTTGCCGAAGAATTCATCCACACTCTTCCCACTATGCACCCTAAACTTATCAATCTTTGGCACTTTCCTTATCAAAATACCTTTCCCAACATTCACTTCACTTCACTCTCACTTGAGCTGCTCTCACTCTCACTCATGCCAATCATACCACTACTCTCTCCTTCTTGCGAGTACAAGTCCACATTCTTCCCTGTCACCTTCCAATCCTTTCCCTTTGACCCCATCTTCCTTCCTCTTGTGTTCCACTCACTTCCATTCTCCATCCTTCCTATCACTCACTGTATCCTCCCTATACTCACATCATACACTTCCACTCATCCCATTCGTCTTATCCCTTTCAGTCAGAGCAGGGGTCAGGGTCGAGGGTCCTGGGGCCAGTCCTGACCCCTTCATCATGTCATATAGGTCCTGCATTCTTTGGTCAACCTGCCTTTGTCTTTCGTTCATTTCCTTCTTCATCCTGTCCGTCTTCTCATCCATACTCATCATATCACTCCTCAATCCCTCAATCATGCTCCTTAACATTTTGCACTCTTCCTCAATTCCAGCCTCAATTGTACCACTTCTTCGTGCAATCCATGCTCAGCAGAAGCCATTTTCCTTGATTAGTAAAAATGATAGAAAAAGGGAAAAAACCAACCAAACTACTTATCACTCTAATTGGGTGTGGACTGCGATTCAATCCTAACAATGTTCCCAGTTTTGAGATCTCACGTCCCTATTCAGGTGCCAAATGTAGTGGGCCACGAATCTACCCTAAACTCCCAATCGATCCAACCCACTTCCTACACTAAATTGGACATGAAAACCTGATGGAGAATGAAAAGATTGGATATACAGTCCTGTATTCACAAAAAAATTACAATAATATTTACGATAGGGGTAAATAAATCTGAGATCTCGTTACTTATATAAAAAAAAAATCCTACTATGAATACTAGCAAAAATATATTAAAGAAACAATCAATCCTATTACCAAACAAAATCTTATATACAATAGACTAGATGAATTTACAAACAAAATAATACAAAATTGTATCAAGGAGGTCTAACAACCACTCGAATGGGCAAAATTGTTGCTTAAGTCTTACCAAAAAAAGGCTGGCACCTCCTTGCTCAGGATAATAATGCAATTAGGTTGCGCTTATAAAAGAAGCCCTTTCTGTCCCAGTGGGACTTACAATAGATTTAATTAAGTTACTGCAGCCTAATTTTGGGTGGGGGATGGTCTATGGTCTCTATGGTAGTGATTACTTTCTCATTCAAATATCATTTTCTGTGCCACTGCCACCCAAGAGCCTGGTGAGTGTGAGTGTGCGGTGGTCAGCATTTCAGCAAATGACTGATTTCTCTATCTCAGTTGAGGAGTTTAGCTCATTTGACGATGCCATTGAGTTCTTCTCGAGCAGCCTCATCGCCGGGGATCTAACTACTATTCATAGAATGTCTGGCCATTTTGTATGCTGATCATTCCCATAGTGGTCAGCCGATTGTGAGACAGCCCTCAAACAGAACCGTTATGCCTACATGTGCTATAAGCCCCATCCGAATGATTTCAGTGCCGGTGAATTTCATCGAGCTAGGGCTAGGTTCCGGTATGTTTCAAAGCACGCCCACCGAGGTGTGGAAGAGAGTCAAAAGAATTCCGGGCAAGCTCTCGCCAGACCTCCCTCCTGTTCTCCATAAAATGGGACCACAATCTCTGACTCCACATCCATGGCAGAACTCTTTGCGGCCATTTTCTCCAGATTCTCTAGCTGTTCTGCCACCATTCAATGCACAGCATGATGTCGACGAAGGTGGAGAACCCTTCAATGGCAGGTGTACTTTGAGTGAGTTGCATTCCACTCTCACTTCGTGCAGAGACACAGTCCCTGGTCCAGACTATGTCCCGTACGCAATGTTTCAACACCTGGGCAAGTGTAGTATGGCCTTTCTGTTAGATTTGTTCAACAGGATCTGGGTAGAGGGTATCATCCCAGATTCCTGGCGAATGGCTACTGTGCTCGTAAGCGAGTGACAGATCACTTTACCCCAGCCAGTTTTCATCCAATCTCTCTAACCTCCTGCGTGTGCAAGTTGATGGAGAAATTGGTAAATGTTAGATTAACTTTTTTTCTGGACAGTGGGGGCCATCTGTCTTCTTCACAGTGCAGTTTCTGCAAGTTCCACTCCACGTTGGATGCTCTGCTCCGACTGAAAAAGGCAGTCCTTCGTAGACATCATTATGCCACAGTGTTTTTTGATCTGAAGAAGGCCTTGATAGTGCATGGCAATTCGGTATCACAGAGACTCTCAACACAATGTGGGCAAGAGGACGCCTTCCAATCTTTATATCTGAATTTTTGCTAGATCGTTGATTCCACGTAATGGTGGGTGGAGCCCTCTCCTTCCCAATGGAGCAGAAAGAAGGTATCTAGCAGGGAAGTGTCCTCGGTGTCACACTCTTTGCCCTGATCATCAATGGCATCACCTCGCTGCTGCCAGAAGATTAGTGAGAACATCGATCTCTTTTGGCATGGCCCAGATGCCAACTCTGGAGCATCGACTCCAACAGGCATTGAAATGCGTCTCTCACTATGTCTAAGCAGTGCAATTTTGCCACCATCCATGGCTCAGTCCTGACCCAAACTTTTTTCTCAATGGGGTGCGCCTGGAAGTGGTATACTCGCACCGTTTCCTTGGTCTTGTATTTGACAGATGCCTCACCTGGGAGGCTCATATTTGCAGTCTTAGGGTCTCTTGTACCTCTTGCTCTGCGCCTTGTACGGTGCATTATTTGCTTGTACTAGCCAGCCGATGCATCCCTCAATCACCAACAGATCTCCCTGCATCCGTAGCTGATCTTGATGGTGCCTCTGCAGCCGAGAGACACCAGTCATACCCTCAGGCCTTTGGCTTAGGGCTAGGAAACTCCTTCGAGAGCTAGGTTGCAATGCACAGCTCGGTACAGGAGATAACACTACGTGCCTCTTCATAGACCAGATTGTGATTTATAGTGACTCACAAAGTGCCCTGCTCTCGGGCATTGGAATCTCTGCATCACTTAGTTAGTAATATCCGTTGTGCCATGGTTTTGGCGAGCAGGGCAGGTGTTGAGATTCTCTTCTGCCTGGTTCCTGGCAATGTAAGAATTGTGGGCAATGAGCGTGCCTATGACTGTGCCAAAGAGTCCTCGTGACTGGGTGACCAGACTAGCGTTTCGCTCTTCCTCACACCAACTACATGGCAGGAATACATGGAGCATTTCGGGCTGCTTGGCAAAGAAGATGGGAGACTGTGGAGGGGAACTTTAAAGTTGAATGCCATTGCGCCGCGACTGTTCCCATGGACCTAACCACCAATGCCGCAATGGCTCCAGGTTGGTTTCTGTCATCTGCGAATTGGACACACTTGCAGGATGCACTGCCATTTTATGGAGTGCTCGCCTGCACCTTATTGTGATGACTGCGCTCTCTCCCAGACTGTTCAGCACATTTCTATTGAATGTCCCAGTATGGGTGGTCTTGTGCATGGTACCTTGTGGCAACAGTGTCGCGACTCCTACACTAACTATCTCTACCGCCCTAACTAAGGCCCAATCGGTCGTTCAAAGTGAGGATATCTAGGGGAGAGTCTAATTTTAACTTTATTAAAACAATAATGGAAAATAACTAAATAAAAAATTAATCCAATCACAACGACCCCAAAGTACTTTTATCATCCTATAACCTAAGCCCCAAATGATTATATATATATATATATATATATATATATATATATATATATATATATATATATATATATATATATATATATATATATATATATATATATATATATATATTAATCTATACGGCCTTACACTTTTATTGGCCAATGTACAAAAGGATGCAAAACCTAGATAAATCAGTACCAAATCGAAATTGTGAAGGATCGTGTACTGGGTGCACTCAACTAAATGTTCAGAGCTTGCAAGTCGCGGAAAAGGGGGGAAGCGAGTCCTTATTCTTCTGGAAGGAGGGTTCCTTAAGTGCTTCCCATCTTAAGAGACCAGGATCTGAGCTCCAGCTAAGGTGAAATGCTCCACACTCAAGGACTGGGACATGTGGATTCCAGTCTTTTAGAAAGTGGGAGGGCTCTACCTTCAACTGATGCATTGGCAACTGGGAGGCGGTATCATCACCTACACTTCAGGACAGTCCATTTTTGTGTGTCTCGGGTATGAGTGAGGGTCTAGGCTGGCTGCTTCTGCCTCACAAAGCCAGAACTTGCTCAACTAGCCGGCACCAAGAAGCTGGAAAGAACGCATTTTCAATCACCGATTCACTGACATACAAAAACACCTACCCACAATTATTCAGCTTCTGCTTCTAACTATGGATTCACACAATTTCCACACTTGTCACAGGGTAAAAATCTCATTCCATAATTGCAAGTCTTATATTTCAATTAGTCCATCACTGGGAGGATGGGGGGAGCCTACCCTTGATGCTGCCTTTGTCTTTTTCCTTATCTTTTTTTTTAGTTTTTATTCATTGTTGCTGTTCCTTTTTCTTAGCTTGTATTATCTTGCCTTAGTATGCAGCTGCCAGATGGGCTCTTAAAAAAAAAGAAAGATATTCATTCTAATATTGCCCTTACATTTAACATCATCTAGTTTCCTAGCCATAAAGACCTAATGACACACATACTCCTATTAAAGCACATCTACGCCATTCCTACTCAAATGCAATCTTAATATGGTATAAAGTTGTTAAAGTTTAATCTGATCTCTCTCTCTGCTTCAAGCTATTTTAAATTCAAAATCTTGCTTTTCAGAATTTTGGTTAATTTATGGCTTTTATTTTAAAAAATTTCTAATGGCCAAGTGACTAAAATATGACTGACAGCAGCTGTCATCCAATAACTCGTTTCCATCCAAATCATGGGTCAAATGTTATTCTATATGATGATAATACTGTTGCATACAGGTAAGAAGATAAGATTGAAAATTTAATTTATTTATGTATGAGACTTTCCATCCACAAAAGCAGCAATCTATTTCAAAGTATGAATATCTAAATTACTAGAATATGCTCTATGTTGGATCTTTTTAGACTATTCTAAGTTATGAATTGAAGTGGGAATTTGAATTTCTGTAAACAGTTGGTTGGTAGATAATTTCCTTTTGTTATTCCATTTTGTTGTATTATATCTATATTATTGGTAGATAACGTATAGGATTTTTTTGTTTGCATTTTCCTCTACCCAGTTATTTTTGGGATATTGATAGGCTCTGCATGGGTTATTTTAATTTAGGTTTCATTTTAGTGTCTATGGGTAGGTGTTTTGGTAGCAGGGTCCCAGGGCCCAAACACTGAATCACTGCTGCTCTAACAGAGCTGCCTGGGTGTTTGAGAGAGGATAATGAGGGGTTAATCTAATACTTACTTTATTTTTAAAAAAGTAACTAATAAAAAAAAATAGCAAACCACAAACTTTTGCAAGTATAAATACCAAACCCAAAGCTCAAAATATATATAGGGCCTTACAAAATCTAAATATTGGCTAATGCCTAGATATAGATCCCCCCCAATATATATATATATATATATATATATATATATATATATATATATATATATATTTTAAGGCCTTAGAAAATCTAAATATTGACCAATGCCGAAATATAGATCCTCTCCCCCTAATAAATATAATTAAGTTACATGCAAGATATATATACCTATATATATATATATATATATATATATATATATATATATATATATATATATATATATATATATATATATATATATGTATGATCGCTGCAATAATCTTTCTATTAATTGGTACCAATAGGGGTGGAAAGGGAAGCAAGCCCACTTTCTTCTAGGAATTCCTTATGTTCCAAAACTTGTGAGTATTCTGTGCTCAGGCATGTGTTCCAACCACTTTGTTGGAGACTGGGAGGTGCTAGTCCCAATTACTGCAGTGGAGACTGGGAGGCGCAAGTTCCAATGACCCATGCCTCAGGACACCTTTCTCAGTAGTGAGTGAGGGTCAAGGCTGGCTGTCACTGCCTCTCAAGCCAGATATTGCTCAACTGTTGCCGGTACCAAGGAGCTGAAAAGGAGAAGGCATCTTTAGTAACAGATTCACTGCTACACTCAAACATCATTAACACAAACATACATACATACACATACACACACACACACATTCACACAGGCTATACTCACCTATCGTTTATCCAATTAACTCTTTCTTTCACTTAACAGTTAATCATCAACAGTATTATAAATTTTATCATTTTCACTTTTATTGTTTAATATTTTATGCTCCATACACCCTGAAAAAAAAAGAAAGGGATTAGACATTTTCAACACTTTTGGCATCTTGCAATCATACTCTCACTTTGCCTCTCCTCCTAGTCACAAGACCAACAACTGTCTTTGTAATTTGTCCTAAAGTCTCTTTGTCATGCCCATCTGTGACCCCCTTCTCTATGCACTTCATCCATACACACATCTGACACTCCTTGACCAATCTGGGACAACGTCTTTCAGCCATTGTCCCAGTGCTGCTCCCTCTATTTGATTCATAATGTGCTTGCTATTTATCAATATTCATATTGGAAAGTGTTTTTTCCATTGGTTATTTCTTTTATTAAATCCTTCATTATGAATGTAAGTCATTTATAAAGTGATTTTGTTTAATTATTTATAAAGACTCATAAAGTGAATCTTGTAAACCACAAATCATAAGGGACATCATATGCCAAGTGATGTCCTAATTTCTCAGCCAATCACTGAGTACTATTTTCCCGCCGCTTGCCACTCCCGCGAAATCGACCAATCAGTGAGTAGTTTATGTCAATTAGGTTTCTGCCCGGCACCATCTTGGATTCAACGACGAAAAAGTGAAGGCAATCGTAAATTGTCATTATTTTCTTCTGTATTTTTACTTATTGTTCTAAATTAGTTCTTTAAAAATATACACTTATTTACAAATCACATAATACTTAGATAGATCTAAATTATTTTTCTGTGCCTGATACTAAACAAGTAGCTTTACACCGAATAGGCTAAATTGATTGCGCCATATTGTTTAACCAAGTCAAATCTCAAACTAAAAAATGCCAGGTGCCGAGAGGTTAAAAGCCTTCTGCTCTAAGTATAAGTGAGTAAAGTGGTGCACAGATTTTTCAGAACAAAGCTACCATAGAATTATAGCATCGAGTGTTTGTTTATTTTGTAAACTTGCTGAATGACATGATAAAGAAAAAAATGAACTTATAAACATGATTGCTACCCTCAAAAACAGAATTAACTCTTTAGAACTTAAAGAATGTGATTGTAAAACTAATGAGAACAGAGTAATAAATATTGATAGCAAGGTAGTCAGATTATAACAATCTGTTGCATTATTAGATAATAAAGTAAATCAGAAAGACAAAAATGGAAACTATTTTTTGCCTGTCAGAAATAAACATCCATCTAAACCTAACCTCACTGAATCGCCTAAAATAGAAACTCAATGGATTTCTAGCTTTGTCTGAAGCAGAAGATGACACATACTTAATTGAGGACTCTATAATAAGAAATCAAATTGATCATTTTGGTGAAAAAAAATATTAGAAAGCAGAAATTCAGATGTTACCCCAGCGTAGGATTCAAGAAAGTAACCAAAGAAATCAGCAATTTAAACCTGAAGAATAAAAAATCCCCTGATGTTTTCTGTGGTAAAAACTCTTCTGGAACAGAAAAATTGATCAATGACTATACCGAAATGATTTGAAAAATCAAATAAAAAACAGATCGTGGATTAATTGTCGCCATATTGCCAAGACTAAAGGAGAAAAATGAAACTGAGTAGGGCAATTGGCATAAATGAATGCCTATGAAGGATATGTGAACTGGAGAATTTTGATTTCTTTGACTTTTGGATGAGCTTCATTAATAACAAAGAATATTTTACTCATGATGAAATCCATCTTAGTACTAAAGGTAAAAAAAAATAAAAAATATTGAGATTTAATTAATTTGAGTCTATATAATATTCTTGAAAAGAAACACTCAGATAAAACTTCACTAAGGACTTTGGGTAATGATTCAATCACAAGCACAAGTAAACAGGTAAAATATTTAAAAGCTGTCTTGTTTAATGCCAGGTCTATTAGGAATAAATTACTAGAGCTTAAAGCATTTGTAGCACTAGAAACATATGATATAATAGGTATTACAAAAAGCTGGATTCATTGTCATTCGCGAGATTTCATTGGTGAATTTCAATTAGAAGGTTATAAAATGTTCCATAAAGACAAGAGTAGAAACGGAAGGTGGAGGCTTGATTTTATATGTAAAAAATAATCTCTATCCAACAGACTGTAATATATGCTCTGAATTCGAACGCATAGGAATCAAGCTAAATCTTGATAGAAGTCTGTATGTATATTTAGCTTACAGAAGCCCCTATCAAACAGTAGACGTAGATCAAAGATTCTATGATTGCTTAACAAATGAGATAAACACAAATTATGTTTAATTTTTGGCGATTTCAATTGCGGACAGGTAGACTGGTCTATGAAAACCTCTGATGCGGAAGGATACAGATTAATTAATTTTACTGACGATAACCTACTAACCCAGTGGGTCGAAGAGCCACAAGAGGTCCTAATATCTTAGATATAGTTTTAACTAGTGACGATGATTTGATTTCCAATCTGAGTGTAAGAGACAAGTTTGGTAATAGTGACCACAATATAATTTATTTTAATATCAACGTACCATGCATCAAATAAAAAGTATGTATTACCAAGCTAGACTTCAAAAGAGCAAATTTGGAAGGATTAAAATAGAATTTGTCTCATTACAAATTAAGTTCTGGCCATATAAATGAGATCTGGATAAATTTTAAAGAAAATCTAATGAACAAACAATCAAATTTCATTCCATCAAAGTCATGGAGACTTGGTAATGTTAAACAACCAAATTGGTTAACAGAAGAAATTAAGAAAAGTATTAAAGAAAAAGACTGAGCTTATAAACTGCTGAAATATAAAATCTCAGGCAGCATCAAAGAAAAATATACTCAACCGAAAAGAAAAGTTAAAAGAGCCAAGCGAAAAGAAGAGATTAGAGTGGCCTTAAACTGTAAGTTGAACCCCAAAGAATTCTTTGCACTAGTAAATAGTAGGAAACCAATTAAAAATAGTATAGGGCCCATTAAAGACAAAATAGCCTTTTATAATACAATGATGTAAAAATAGCAAATGTTTTAAATGAATATTTTGCAACAATATTCACTAAGGATGAATCTGAACTTATTCAAACTCCTAGCACCAGATTTTCTGCCAATAATCCTCTAAAATCAATAGTGTGTTCAGGTAATGATGTAAAGAGACTCATCGATAAATTGAATAAATTTAAATTGCCAAGGGTAATAAGAGAAGTTAAAGATTCTATAGCCCAACATATAACAGAAATTTCTAATCTTTCTCTTGAAAGATTAGAAAGAGGATGTGTTCCAGAAGATTGAAAGTTGGCTAATGTAATGCCAATATTTAAGAAAAAATGCAAAGAGTCAGCCATCAATTACTGCCCTATAAGCCTAACATAGATAGTAGGAAAAAATGCTTGAGCGCCTTATTGCAGAAAAAATAGTGGAACATATTAAAGTAGATGCATTATTACGTGACACTCAGTATGGTTTCAGAAAACAAAGATCATATTTGACTAATCTCTTTCACAATGTAAATTCAATTTATGACACAGAAAGATCAGTTGACATATTGTATTTAGATTTTCAAAAGGCCTTCAAAAAAGTACCACACGCAAAGTTAATGATGAAAATTAGAACATTAGGAATAATCAGAGAAGTTGCGAATTGGATCAAGAACTGGCTCACAGGTTGTGGGCAAAGAGTTGTAATTAATGGTCAAGCATCCGATTGGACATATGTTAGTAGTGGTGTTCCACAAGGGTCAGTTTTGGGACTGTTACTCTTCATTATATATGTAAACAATATTGATGTCAGATTAATATCAAAGATTTCAAAATTTGCAGATGACTGTAAATTGAGTAAAGGTGTAACTAGTAAAGATAACATTAAAGACTTTCAGGAAGATATTGATCAAATTGTGCGCTGGTCTATAAACTGGGATTACCTTTAAACCTTGATAAATGTAAAATAATGCACATAGACAACAAAAATCCAAACCTGAATATAAGATTTTCAATAGAACTGAAAAAGAAAAAGACAGGCATTTACGTATAATCAGTGATCTCAAATTTTCCCAGCAATATGTAGAGGTGGAAAAGAAAGCCTTAAAGATACTCGATTATATTAAAAGACAATTTAGCTACAAAAATGAAACAATAATCTTGAATACATTTAATACCTTAGTAAGACTACAACTGGAGTACTGGGCGCAAGTTTGGTCACCATATTTAAAAAAAAGACATTGAAAGATTGGAGAGGGTCCAAGCCAGAGTGACAAAATTAATTCTGAATTTAAAAAACTATAATTACAAAAGGCAACTGGAAAAGTTAAATCTATTCACTCTATAAACCAGATGAATTAGAGGTCAATTAATCGGGTATACAAAATTTTGGATGGAATAGATAATGTTGATTACTCTATTTGGTTCGAACTAAACAATAACTATAAGCATATCAATGGTATGAAGCTTGTTCCAAAACAATTTAAAACAACCTTTGCAGAAACTTTTTTTCATATAAAATAGTTAAAGTGTGGAATCAACTGATGGAAGAAATAGTGTTGAGCGAAACTGTAAAAACATTAACAATGTGCATTTAAATAACTAATATGATTGGTTTAAGCTTTATTATAAAATTTCCTGACTGTGTTTATTTTTTTCCCCTACATACACAATCAGGTATCTTTTCCTTTTTTCATTGCCTGAAGATTCGGGTGGGAGAGGTGGGAGGGGAGAGCCTTGATCTATTCTATGCTTACCTCCAAGTTTTAGGTCAGGTCATTCCTAAAGTGAGCACCTCCTCGGTATGGACAGAAATGTCTTTTGAGCTACTCTAATTCATTGTAACTCATTGTAATCTCACTGAAATCAGCTTCTCTACTTCATTCATCAAACCTTCCCATTCTATTGCACTCATCCCATTTATACTCGCTAACATACTCATACTTGTTGAAAGGAAACTTACAAATACTATATGTTCTATTATATACTCCATCTCAATCTTGCAAAAATACTGAAAACTCTTCCACCTTTCTGTCACTGAACTGTTCCATCCATTCATCCTTTCTCGACTGTTTCCTCTTACACTTCCCCCTTTCATGTTCGACTAAGACTAACTGCTTTCCCTCTAAAGCACTAGCTATATCATCCACCCTTTCACAGTCTTCCATGCTTTCCAACAAAAACTAATTCACCGGATGTTGCACAAATATTCAGGAGGTTCATGCCTTTTTGTCACTGACATTGGTGCACTCTACATTCATCCAAACTTCCATCTTCTGTTCCAGAAACTATCGCATAACTTACCCCATTTGACCAAACCTTTCTCACCAAAATGGACCTTCAAACTTCTCTTTCAACTTATCCACATTTAGTCTCCTTTTGTTTCAATCTCTTTCAGCACTTTATTCCCAACAGAAAAACTTTCAAGCCTTTCATTCCATTTTCTCTATAACGTACGATCACTCACTAAGTCGCATACATTGCCTAATTCTTTGAAAATTCATCAAATACTTACATGGTGACATTCCAGTCGCCTTATGCACCATCATATTATATGCCCAAAGTACTCTTCCCAAACATTCGTCCCATTCTTTCCCATCTCTTACCATTAATCGCAACATCTCACTCAGGGTTCTTATAGTTCTTTCAGCCAAACCATTTGCATTAGGTACATACAGCGCCATTCACACATGATCTATCCCCCATTCACTCAGCATCTACTCAAAAGCACGTCCCACAAACTGGGGTCCATTGTCACTCAACATTTGTTTAGGTTTACACATGCACATGGGAAACATACATTCCTACAATTTATTCTTACACATATCTCCAAACTGGTCATGCAGAATCCTTACTATTCAAATTGTGCCACACACAGAAAACAAAATTATACATTCTCATCATCTATACATCATACAAGATGCACTAAGCCCTTGCATACTACAAATTTTCCAGCAAACCTTCTAAACTCTTAATATGCTGGTCCATTCATTCACAGGAGCACTGGTCATCTTTCAATTCGCACCCCTTCAGACACAATTCTTGCATTCTCTCTATATCTTCAGCAATCAGCAGCTCTTCACTCAAATCAACACCTGCTTCTCCCACAAATCCAGTTGAACTTACAAACTCACTATGTAAATTCCCAACTTCTATACCATCTTTCAGTAAACATTCATTACCTACATCCACCCAAATCTTATTCTTACCACTAAACCTTCATTACCTACATCCACTGAAATCTTATTCTTGCACAAAAAAATCAATCCCAAACAGAAAATAGTATGGTAACTCATTCACGCTTAAAACACCAAATTCATGCAATATGTCATTTATCTTCACCATACTTACAGACAAACTCACTTCCTCCCATTCAATGATTCCACAATATCTCTTTCCATTCCTAGTCAAGATAACTTGCACTTTCTCTTTGATTCCTTGCTTGTACACTTCTATGTGTTCAACACACACTTATGCAGCATCCAAAGTAGAACAATCTCTTCACAAACTTCATCTCTCTCTCTCTCTCTCTCTCTCTCTCTCTCTCTCTCTCTCTCTCTCTCTCTCTCTCTCTCTCTCTCTCTTCTTACATAATTCTTTTCAATCAACCAATTATAATGCACTCCACTCAGACATTGCAGATGCAACTCATACCATACTCTCAGTTTACACCTTTACCATGATACATTACCGGCTTCTCCACACAATGATGTACATATACCTATTCTCACACCAAACAGCTTACTCACTATTACTAATACTTGCTAGAACACCATCACTTCAGACATGCACATACTTCTCAATTCTTTCCTAAACCTACTTGAATTTTCCATTCCCATTGGCTCTGGTCTTTTACACGCTTCTTCCATAAACATCTTTCATTATACATCCATGCTTTCTGGCACCTTCTCAAGCAATCTATCTTTCATCAAGTCTCATAAACCATACAACACACATTCGGACATCGAATCATCACCACCTTTACATTTCCTTCCCACAACTACACCTGCTGGCAAATACTCGGTATTTATAGTTACAGTCGCACTCTCATTTAATCTATGTGGCAAACGTGACATCAAATCAGCAATCACATTCCTTTCACCGGGCAAATACTGAACTACAAAATCAAAATCACTCAAATCTTCCATCATCCTTGTAAGTCTACTAGATCCACTAACCTCGTACATTGCAAATTACCTAATGGCTGATGATCTGTTCATACAACAAATTCATACTACATACAAAAATGGTCATAATGACTTGAGGCAGAAACGTAAGGCAGCCAATTCTCTTTCATAGTTGAATATGCACACTGACACGCTGAATGACTTTTAAACATAGGTAATTACTCGTTTCCTTTCAACCCCATCCATAGCCTGATTTTGCATCAAACATCCACCCATTGAATGACCACTTGCATCTGTATATACTTCAAGCATTTTTGTATTTGCGCCATACGCCGGATACGCAAGTTCTACATCTCTTTTAACATCAGCTTTCAATTTCTCAAATTGCTGCTCTCATCAAGTCATACTCTTCTTTTTTCCAGACTATACACAACGGTTTCATCACACCCGAACAATCTTTGATAAAATTTCTTCCAAACTCAACCAAACCAAGAAATCCTTGCGGCTCCCTCAGTGTAGTAGGCTTAGGAAACTCTCTAACCTTTTCAACAAACTCCTTAGATTTCTGCAATCCAGCCACACTCACCTTATGTCCCCAAAACTCAACTTCACTGGCAAACCACACACTTTTAGACAAATTCACTTTCATACCAACTTCTTCCAACTTTCTCAAAACATATTTCACCAAAGGTATATGATCTTCCATGTTCTCAGTCATAACGAAAATATCATCCCAAAACACTTGTACATTCTTGCACAGAAAACCACTCAACTCTACATTCATCGCATGCTGAAAAGCTGTCAACCCAAAGCTGAAGTTTCTGAACTGTTAATGCTGCTTTGTGAAGGAAGAACGCCATAATAGGCCTGGTCTCTTTAGCCACAGGCATCTGGTAGTAGCCACATACCAGATCCATCTTTGTAGATACTTTCATTCCATGTATACTGTACATAACTCAGATACAACACTCTAGGAAACTTTTCTTTAACATTCGTTTATTCACTCTTCTTTAATCAATACTGTTATAATTTAGTTTTGGGTTAAGTTCATAACTAAATTAGTGTTTCTTTATTTAGAGAAACACTAATGTTCAAATATTAAATAAAAAGTATGAAATAGATAATGCATAAAACTGTATGAAGATGAAGATCTTACAATTTCTCTACCTGGACTTCTGATGCAATTTCTCTACTAACTTGACTCCTGAGTTTGTGAAACCAACATTATGCCACCTATACATATTAATTCTTTGTTTGTGAAATGTACATTTGACTATATTTATGTGTGCGCTTATATGAGACTGTATTTATTATATGTATTTTCTTTTATACTAGTGTTCTGTAATTGTTTATTTCAGGGAAATAAAGCCAATGTTTGGAATCTTCTTTCTCTTTTGGTCTACTTCAAATACACAGTCGCAAACTTCCATCTGGCTTTTGCACAGGTACAACTGGACTATTCCAAGCACTCACACTTGGCTCATGGGAAACTTGTGGGGTAATTCTTGACACTGTTCCTCGATATCTTGAGCCACGAGGAAGGGAAATGATGAGGTCTTTGATATATCTGCACCCAGCTTAGCCTCTTCTCCTTCTTTCTAACATCCTGTCTTCTGACCATGCTACCTCACTTTCCATACAACCTCTCCCCCAACTTTCTCTGGTTGGCCTATAATTTCACAGGGTAGACACTGACCAGCTTTTTCTCACCCAACCATCCTGGATCGAGGCTGAGGGGGGAGGGGACAATGCCCCCTTACCCTTGAGCTCCGGTTTAGGGTGGTGGGTTTTAACAACCTGCTTCATCCCAACCCACACCTCCCTCACATCCTCTTTCTTTCTCTGTTCAAAGTCTGTCAATTTTGGGAAACACAATGGCACCTATCTTCAAGTTAACAGATACAGTACCTGTGGTGTACCACTTCGGGAACATGGTAACATAGTCAAGGGCAAGGACTGTACCAAAGAGTTCTGAATCAAACAAACACTAGCCCCTGTGTCTAACAGAGCTCTAGTATCCTCTCCACATGGCTGTAGAGGAAACACTAGTAAAGATTCAGGCAGGTTCAAGCAAATATCGGGGTCAGAGAGCACAGTTTCATCAGATCCAGACTCAGTAGTGGTGGGGCTATCAAGAGAATGAAGCTCATTAGAAGCTTCCTGATCTGTATCCTGGTGATCTGAGGGAACATAGGGTTGAGCTCCGATGAGACGCTCCCACTCACGTCAGAGCCTTGTAGTTTCCCAAACTATTACATCTGGTATCAGAAGCATCCTCATGAAGGGTGATTCTTTGTGATGAGTTCCTTCCAAAAGAAGCAGAATCATTTTCCACCCTTCCTGAAACTGACTGGGATCTATTCCTCCTCCGTGAGCACTGGCCAACCATCTGCTCGCCAGAACCACAGGCCAAGCATTTCTTATGTAGGTGCCAACATCCGCTCTTAATGTGACCCTTTTTATTACAGTAGAAACATTTCCTAGTCTCACAACTTCGAGTTTCAGAGTTGTCAATAACCCTGGTGCCATTCGTAGATCTTCCTAAGAAATCCGCGGCAACAGCTCCTGATCCTTTGGTTGGGTAGTCTCAATTAGTAGTTTGAGAGTAAAATAGAGCGGTGGGCTGTAGTTGAGGCCCAAACTTCTGGAGCTTCAGGCTCAGACTCTGCAGATGAGTCTAACTGATTGTGGTCAGTATCATATGCACTAGCCAGTGATAAGAAACTGCTCCAGTTTAACTCTGCCTTGTATGCACATAAATCTTTTAACTGAAGAGACCTGTTTCTGGAAGGCATTTGGGGAGGTGCCAAGAAGCTTCTTATGCAATGTCCAGCTGTTACGTGTCTTCTTTCTGGGGTAAGCCAGGTACAACAACTTCTTCAAGTGGGTGGCATATAATCACAGAGCTTCCCCAGGATGCAGTTTGGCCTTCTCAAACCTTTTCCTGTTACGTTCTTTCACAGTGTCCGGACACTCTTCCATCCAGGCTAACAATTTTTTCTTCAGGGCATGATAAGATTCTCCTGGAATATACAAGGCTTCATAAGCATCACTCACAGTGCCTGACAAGAACTTTCCCAGGGTAGCTGCCCATTTGCTTGAACTTCCTTGATACATATTCTTGCAATATTGCTCAAAGTCCTGTAAGAAGGTCAGAAAAGACTGGCCAGAAGCAATACTGTATTTAACAGGAGGTGGAGCCTTTCTAGCATCCAATCTCGACAAGGCCTCCATCAAACCTTCCACCAGATCCTTGTCAGTACTGACGCCCTCTGAATGCTTACTTCTCCTCCTATGCTGGGGCTTGGACTGCTTTTCAGCATCACTGTCTTCACCAGTTGACGATGTTACCACCTGGGCTCTGTGGGCTGGTTTTTGGGTGTTGGGCCGAACAGAAAGGGCTGGCTTGTTATCACTGGGCAAAGAACAAGACCCACACTCCTTATCTCCAGATGTAATATTGGCAGTTTTACAGAAAAACTGAAATCAGCATCCAGTTTCTCCAGCTCTCTATTTACAACAGGGTCTGTCTCATTATTCTTCTTGAAGAGCTCCAGCTGATTTGTAAAGTTTTCAAATTGGTGTCTCAACTTCATTATCTTCTCAGTCTTTTCCTTTTGTAAAAGGTTTGTCCAATTTTTTATAATTCTCTCCTCCCTAACATTGTCTGGTTCCTTAGGTAACCCAGGAACACCAAAAGAGCATGGAAGCATATTTGTAACGGCTGGGAGAGTACCAAAAGCAAAATGAGTAGCCTGGTCAGCAGCTGCAGCACCCAACTCCTTAGAGTTAGTTCAATGAACCAGTTCATCCTTTAAAACGGATACAAGTATTACAAAATAAATCTAAAAACAATTATATAGGTCAGTACGCCACACAAAGAATGATCCCGGGTATGCCACACAAGGAATGATCCCGAGTACACCACACAAAGAATGATCCGAGTACCTCACACAAAGAATGATCCAAGTACGCCATGCAAAGAATGATCCTGTGTCTGGGCACCAATGTAATAAATCTAAGCCTCTGGACACCATTGTTATAAATTTAGCGAGTCTGGACACCAATTTTATAAATCAATTGGGTCCAATCGGCGGTTTCTGATACAATAACCAAAGTTGTAGCTTTATACCAGGTTTTGGGAGAGCAATGTTGAGTTTGGTTATTGTATCTTCAAACTATTCACCCAGTAAGGTTGATAAATTTTTATCAACAATTGCTCAGTCTTTGTCTGCAATATGTAGGGAAGTGAAACTTATTAAATAAATTTGATATAATGGATTAACTGAATAACAATGCAATTACTGGCCAGTGTACAATAAAGCTCAATATGAGTATAAGTTTGCCCAAGCAAATGTGATCTATACAACAGAACACTTATATATATATATACAGCACTCATCAGCAGGATAAGTGTTACAAAAATGGTATCTACCGACGAGATACGTTACACAAGTAGCTCCTGAACATAGTATTTATCACCTGATGGTGTTACAAGTGGCTCCAGTACATGGTACGTATCAATGAGAGATGTTTACACTGATGCAAGTACCATGTGTAAACATACAGTATGTTCTCTTGGTTAAGGAGCCTTGGTGACCAGGTAGAATGGTCGATCACACTTGAGGCCCTGGTTAAGTTGCAGAGCCCAGATACAGTTGAAAACCCGGTTATGGTCACTCCTACAAAAATAGGAAAGTAAATCAGAAAATTAGCCAATCATGGAATTACAAAGGCATGAATGATACGCCATCAGTTTAATTCATACATAAGAGAAATGAATATATTGTTGGTACTAACCAGTTATGAGACGAGCAATTGGACTAGCAAGTGAGCACTGGCACACAACGGAAAAGGTGTCAGTTTATAGAGTCCCAACCTAGAAGGATACAAATACAAAGTCTTGAGATTTTTTGTTCTTCTTTTAACTTATTTAAAGAGCCTAACCCCAAACAATTACTTGATGTGAAAAATTGCCACAACAGAACTCTCCTTCGGTGGGGAGAGTATCGTTAATTCAGCAATTCAGTGTTCCTTCAACTTTGTTATTTTATGAAAGTACTGGATTTGATTGGATAACCTTAAAGTTGTTGGAGGATTATATGCAACTATTAGAGCTACACAGTCCAAATAATTTTTTTTGACAAAAGGAAATTCTACAAAGTGCAGTCTGAAACACAGAAAGGTGTATTAATAATGGGGAAAAGGGCATGCAGAGAGACACCTCTACAACTGGCAAAGTAGGGGTTACCCGAAGTCTGTAAGTTACACCAAGGCCGTACATGATAAGTCGAAATTGGGTGTGACCAAGTGTGTCAAAGCAATGTGGTGTGTATCGCCTTGTGAAGCAATTCTGGCCATTCGGGTCCAGGATCGTCTCTCATTTCACGAGGCTAAGGACTTGATCCTGGCGCGCCCGGCTCTGCCTGGGACATCTTATGACTCAATATTAAGAAATACACCCTCTGCTCCTGTCATCTCCAGGCCTACGAGCACGGTCGTTTCCACACCCATTTAGAACCCTTCTGTTTGTTCTACCATGCTGGATGCGTTTCCCCTGACCACCCTCTCGGGGTATAACGGTTTTGTGACCCCAACACCACGGGATCGGGGCTGGGCAGGAGGATGTGCAGTTTACATCCAGCATGATGTCTCCATTCTTATCATTTCTTTACATACCTCCTCTCAGGTGGTAGCTGTACAGCTGGACCTGGATAGGTGGTATAGTTATTTATGTGTACATTCCACCATCAGTCAACTTCGACGTGGGGGACTTAAGCCACATCGTAGCACGGTTGCCGAGGCCCTTTTCCTTTCTCAGAGATCTGCATGGTAGACACCCCCTCTGGAGAGACTACTCGATTAATCCCAGGGGTCAAGTCCTTGCCGACCTGATTGATGACCTATTGTGCTCGCTTTTCTGAGATCGTCCATTCTGCATACTGGTGGGGGGAGCCCTCGCTGGCCCAATGGAGCAGCAAGAGGGTATCCCGCAGGGCAGTGTACTCAGTGTCACACTCTATGACCTGAGCAATCAACAGCATCACATCTGTGGTGCTGGAAAATTTTCTCATTATGCTATAAGTGGACGACCTTTCCATCTTTTTGACACAGCCCAGATGTCAACTCCAACAGGTATTGAACTGCGTCTCTTGCTATGCTGAAGTAGCACAGGCTTTGTTGGTTTTCCTTGGCTCCACCCTGACCCCAACTTATTTATAAATGGGGTTCATCTGGAAGTGGTGGACTCGCACCATTTCCTTGGTCTTGTATTTGATCGACGCCTCACCTGGGAGGCTCATATTCACAGTCTTAGTGTGTCTTCTACCAGCACCATGGATATTCTTTGTTCTGTGACATTCAGTGCCTGGGGTGCTGATGGGTCTACTGCCTTATTTTTTTATTGATCCTTTTTTTTGAAGCCTGACTACAGATATGAGTTTTATGCATCAGCAGCCGAGCGTGTATTATGGAAGGTGGACTCACTCGACCACACCAGCCTTTGCCTGGTGACCAGTGCCTTCTGCACTCCCCCCCATTGAGAGCCTGCTTGTCGTAGCTCGGAAGATAACACTCACTTTGTGCCCTGTACAATGCATTATTTGCCTGTACATGCATGCCCGGCACCTTCCTCAGTTGCCAACAGCCTTCACTGCATCTGCAGCTGATCTCGATGGTACTTATGCTGCTGAGAGACTCCAGTCATACCCTCAGCACTTTGCATTTATGGCTTGGAAACTCCTTCGAGAGCTAAGTATAACTCTCGGGCTGGTGGCGCCCCTGTTTCTGCCCAGGATGCCACCTTGGAGGGTACCACCTTTGACTATTTGTCACCATTCCTCTGCTCCCAAAGCTTGTACGGCGCCGGGAGTATTGCTTTCGGCTTTTTTGAACCATACTTCGTGTCACGCTGGAACTGTGCCAGTGTATATGATGGTTCAAGTTCCAAGAGGGGGTCAGTTTCCATGCCGTATCCTCCCTGTTTGAAGTCAGCTGGGCTCTGCCAGGTGCTGCATCTGTCTTCATGGCTGAGCTGATTGAAATACACTGCTCGTTCAGGAGATAACGTGATGTGCCCTGTTCAGAGACCAGATTGTGATTTATAGGATGCTGCTCCACCCTTTGGGCATTGGAATCTTTGTATCCCTTGATTCTCTATATCTGTGATGCCACATTTTTTGGGAGCTGGGTGGATGTTGAGAGTATCTTCTACTGGGTTCCTGGACATGTAGGAATTGCTGGGAATGAGCGTTCGGATGCATGCGCTACAGAGTCAGTGGAACATGAGATGATAGGGAAGTTGTTTAAATGGTTTCTTAGCTGCGGTGTAAATCCCGCGCAAATGAAAACTCAGAGAAGGAGTATTCAAAAAGGAAATAGGAAAAGAAATAGTTGAAGATTGAATAGGAAAAAGACTTGAATGGTTTGATGTTCAAGGATATGTAGAATGGCAGAAATCATGGAGCAAAAGGCATACTTAAGAGAAGGAACAATGTAGCAGAAGCTTAAGAATTTGAGCGATTGGTTACTATAAACAACAGGGTTAGAAAAATATATTTAAGAACTAACTACTACACAAAGGATTATTTAGAATTGGAGGAATGCCACAAATTTTTCAGTCTTTAGACAAAAAATAGACCCAAGATTCAAAACTAAAAAGAAATAAATAGTTTTTAATAAATTATGAGTATGGTCACAATGGAATTTTTTCTAAGAAAAATTTAATAATGAAACAGGTAAAAAGGATCTATAAATTTAGTAATATAAAAATGTAAATCTATAGTTATAAATTATATTAAACTTAAATTGGCCTAAGCCACCATAATTTACAACTAACAGGAAACTTTTACTAACTTAAACTTGCATTTCTATAATATTTACAATGAAAGTTACTCAACAAACTAAACATAATTAATTACTTACCCCTTAGCTAGGGTCCCTACAGATATATTTTTCTTTTTGAGGACAATTTGTTGTTATCCTTACCAAACAACAATTTTAAATCACATGTTAATTAATTATTTAGTAACATTAAATTATAAACAAATATTTTTTTCTGCAACAAAAGAAACTTATTTAATTTAAAATATTCTCACTTAATTTTCCTATCTAAACATTTCTATACATAAAGAATTTAAAGAAAAGGATAGGATAGTACACTCCTCTCTACTTGATTATACTAATCACACAAAAATAGAGAAAAAAGAATCAGAATCGAGTAAAATAAGATGAACAAAAGAGGAAAAATAGTGACAAGGACAAAAATAGTAAAGAGACAAAATAAATCTAATATTTACACAAATAAGAATATTTCTATGTTTGTCTTTTCTTTGCATTTATAATTTAGTGAAATTTAGTTCATGTTCCGGAGGTCATGACTTAAGTCGAAAAATGATTAAGGCAAAATAACAACACTATAAACCATAAATAAGCACTCCCCATTGCGTATTAGAGTATTTTTTTTTATGTACATACAGTATTCTGAATGAAATAATTAAAAGTAATTACTTAAAAATCAGTTTTAAGTTTACCTGATGCATGACGTTGATGGTGCTCATTGGGCTGGTGTAGTAAGATGTTCTATTGTAGACATTGCTGGCTGAGGATTGCCAGCAGACTAGGACGGATTATGTTGTGTATGGACTCGTTTCATAAACTTCTCATCTACAGACTTTTTCTTGAGATCTTCAAACAAAGACAGTGCTTTCTCCTGAACCAATTCCTGATTTACCAAAGCTAGCTGACGATTCTTCCTGTCAATCCAAAGAGATAGAAGCTTTTCCATTTCTTCATAGAATATTCCTCTTTTCTTGATGATAGTATTCCTCTTTCCTGGAGCTTGCACAATTGTTGAGACAGTTATATGGATCAACCCAAAAGATCATGCAATGGCGACCACCTTGTCACCCTTTTCATGGCATTTTATGATTTACACTTTGTCTTCCAGTGATATAGCCTTACACTTAGTACTAGCACTCACACTGGGACTTTTCTTTAGAGCCATGGGCAAAAATGTTATCTAAATCATAATGTAAATATACGTAATTGAAAGAACATCAACAGCAGACCACATGTGAATTCAAACTTGGTGTCAGAGCAGGAAACAACACACGATTGCCACCTGTCAGCAACAATTTGAAATAAGAACATCATAACATAACATAACATAACATAATTTCACGGATGACAAAAGCCACAAAGGCCTATCAAAGGTCATCCGCATCCGTCAAAACCCACCCACAAAAAGCACCATCACTAGGGGAAGACAAAATCAAAGTCCCCCACAATATAATATAATAGATGACAAAAGCCACAAGGGCTCATCATAGGTCATCCGAGTCAAACGGCCTCTTTTTTAAGGCACCCAAACTCCCAGGAAAACCACATCCAGAGGATTGCGTCCAGAAACAAGGGTATTCAAGGCTTGTCAAGAACTAAATCATGCAACTATAGATATATACAAACAATATTAATATATACAAAACTTAGGAACCATCACAACCTTCCCTCCCCATAAACTCATCCAACCTACTCTTAAATACATTTAAATTTGGACTACCTACTACCCTCTGTGGCAATTTGTTCCAGAAGTCTACCACTCTATTGGTGAAATATTTTCTTAAATCCAACCTACACCCTTGCTTTTTAATTTTCAAGTGATGACCTCTAGTCCGGTTTCCATCATCTAACTCAAAAGACTTGCTAACATCCAATTTATCTATCCCAGAAAAAAAATTAAAGAGCTCAATCATATCCCCTCTCACACACCTCCTTTTGAACGAGAACATATTTAATACCCTCAGTCTATCTATATATTCAAGGTGCCTCAGGGAAGGAATAATCTTTGTTGCGCTGGTTGCACTGACTCGAGAAGGTTAATATCGTGTCTAAAATGTGGGGACCATGCCTGTATACAGTACTCTAGATGTGGCCTAACATAAGAGTTATAGAGTTTAAGAATAACCTCCTTACTTTTCGTACTGACATTTCTCTTAATGAAACCCAGCACTCTATTTGCCCCTATTTCTTGCTTCAATACAGTGCTTAGAAAACCTTAATGACTTATCTATTACTACTCCTAGATCTTTCTCATCCTCTACTGAGCTCAGCCAATGCCCATCCATTTCATAGTTAAATTCTCTATTATCTTTTCCCATGTTAATAACTTTGCACTTATCAAGGTTGAAAGTCATTTGTCACTTATGTGCCCAGGATAACAATTTATTTAAATCCCCCTGCACTTTAAAATTATAATCTGCTGAATATTCTTTATTATGCTTTTTTTTAAATGATTTTATGTTTATTCTTATTTTAGTGTTCTGACATTTCTAATACTTTTTAACGGCGGACGTAAACCTGAGTAAAATGGCCTAAGGCAAGTTTTATTTTTCCATATAATATTTTAGAAAAACTGACGTATCTTCAAAAACAACTTAGTTGAGGTATACCTGTATTATTATTTTGCCATTTAAACAAGTTCCACTATCAAATCAGAGGATACCAAAAATATCAGGCAGATATTCTGCAAATAAGGTAGCACAACAATTCAGGGATGGCAGATCTTTGATCATATGGACTCAAAACTAAACAGAGCTGTAGATTGTGTGGGAGGGCGGGGGCTCAGAGAAAAAGATTTAAGATTTTTAGGGGCTGATAACACACTAGCCTCTTTGATTAAGCTTTGAGACTACATTTTTAAATTTAAATTGCGCTTTAAACATCATGGAGACAAGATTGGGATTCTTAACCCCCAGGTTTCTTGGAGAATATGGATACAGGGACAGGACTCGGGGGGGGGGGGGGGGGAAGAGTAGGTGAATGACCAGAGAATAACTGTTGTAACTTCTTTAGTTGGACCTTTTGCCTCAGGGGTTTCCTCATCTAGGGAGAGCAGCTCTTTGTACAACAAGTTATACAGAAGAGGAGTATTTTGTGGAGCTGGAGCAATTTCAGCCACACCTCAATGTGTTTCATGCCCTACTAATGAGTATGCAGATGAGAAACAGCTCCACTTTAATGATTATAACTGGTGCGACACTCTCCGGGTGTTCTCCATGTCAGTATCAGCGTACAGAAAAGATAAGAATCATATTATTAAAAATTAGAATTATCATGATCTAGACTATATTAGGTATATTAGTAATTAGAAGAAGAGATACTGATAGTTTCAGGGTTCTCATCCTAGAATTGGTTATCAACCAGAATATGCAGAACAGAGACAGAAGAGGGGGTAATTCAGGGGAATGTCAATCAGGAAGTGATCAGAAAGGAATAATAAATTATAGTTAATACCAGCAAGGCAATGGAGATAACACTGTTGTGTTGCATCTGAGTGTCCATAAATCAAATAAATTATAGTGAATACCAGCAAGGCAATGGAGATAACACCGTTGTGTTGCATCCGAGTGCCCATAAATCATCAAATCCAAACTCCATTGATAACACTAATATCCAAGTCATATAATTGACAAATAACAGAACATACTGATTTGGAAGGTAACTGACCCAAATTTCTCATTAACTTCAAGTGTATCAAATTAGAAGCTTTCTGATCATAATGTCTTTATTAAGATCTTTTAATACTTCATTATAAATAGCTTCATGGACAGTCTGATTATTAGAAACATCCCCAGTTTGGTAATGTGAGATGCTCATAAATAAAGAATTTCCACCTCCAGGGATGGAAATTACTATAAATCCAGCCCGGATGGTCTGCTTAGATATTGAATCAGAACGTTCTTCATTCAAACCAATGGGGTTTGGGAAAAAAATGTCCGCAATCACATTAGAAGGGTCTGGGGAGTACTGCAACTCATAATTAGACTCAGACCGATTTTCCACAGTACGGGCCAGGCGAGATGACTCTAATTTCATATTATATAGATAAATTACAGGGTGGTGGTCAGTATACAAAATAAAATGTATACTATACAGAAACACTCTAAAGGACTTAATACCCCACCTCAGAGCTACCAATTCACACCCTGTGGTTGAATACTACTTGTGTGCCTCAGAAAATGTGCATGAAAGGAGAATCCCTGAAGCAGAAATAATGTGTCCCAGGAATGGAACTTGGGGTTTCCAGAGATCAGTTTTCCCAGGTTTTAATTTAAAACCATACTATTTCAGAGCAGAAAGCACCAATTCCAAACTAATCAGATGGTCTTGAAAACTGGATCCCATAATCAGAATATCATCCAGATAGACTATTGCATAGGAAGTTGAAATGTCAGACAAAGCAAGGGTCATAGCTCTTTGAAAAGTTGCTGGGGCATTTGTTACTCCAAAGGGTAGTCTCAGAGATTCATAATGGGCCCTTGGGGTAGAAAATGCTATTTTTTTTCTATACTATCATCAGAATCTGATAATAGTAGCCTTGTACCTGATCAATCCTTGAGAAATACTACAAGCAATAATCGCTAGAGTTTGAGTTTTGAATCAAATTAGATCCAATTCCTTTAATCCCCTTCATGTAAGAAAGTTCTCTGGAGAAGTGACTATTACCAAATACCTCTAAAGCTCTCAGAAACCAAACTTCTGTAGGCACCAGAATCAACAAGCATATCAAAAGTCAAATTGCTTCTATTATTACAAATTTGACCATAGTGGTCAGAAGAATAGAAGGCAGATCTGGACAAACATGAATTTGATCTTCTATTGCTGTAGGGGTATGCCTTCAAATCTGGATTCATGGGGTCAAGCATAAATTTATGCTCTCATAATAATTTCATTCAGATCAGGGTTAGGTTCAGAAACAGATGCCTGATTATTTTCTGGATTTATTATTTACTTTGACTCTGAGAAATGGCCTTCATTCTCGGAGGATCCTAGTTTAAAGCAGGGCCAATTCTGGAATTATTCCCCAATGATCCAGGGTATTTTCTTGAAGCAGGGCCAGCAGACCGATTTGGCTAAGAGTATGGTGGATGACATGATCGATAGTGAAGAGAATGACTGACACCAACCCAGACAGTTTGCTATGCATAGCCAGTGACCAGTAGACGAGTGTGAATGGGTGCAGAAGGGCGCACTTGAGTATAAAAGGTACCATGAGTAAGGATTGAGAGTGTATTGTGAGTGACTGTGGTCAAATGGCCTAAGGAAGGAGGGGTGTGGTGGAGCAAATGTGAGTGTGTTTGAAGGGCCATTCTTCCACCCCTCTTGCAATACCCTCTCCCTTCCTCTGTAAGAATGTGTGTGTGAATGGGAGATGTTATATATATATATATATATATAATTGATTTCATGATTTGTTTAAAATGTATTTTTTTCTCATTCCAGGAGCCATATTCTGTAAAGATTGACTTAGTTTCCTATATCATTGTATTTAAAACAAGAAGCCACTCTGATATTATTGTTAAAGATTTGCAAAATTTAATCTGGCATTAAATAATTGGAGCTAAATTAGTGTATAATATGTGTGACAGGAGGTCTTTATATAGCCTCTAGACAGCGCCCGGATCGCATATTGTATGAGCTTGGAAGCCAAGGCCTTTAAAAGACATATGCAAAAATTATGCCCACACAACTGGCAGCCCGCAAGACTTTTCCCCAGGAAATGCCAAACCCTGTAAGTGAAGGGCCCCTCCTTTGCCTCTTTGCTTGGTTGTTAGTACTTTTTGTAAATAATTTTTGTCGTTGATTTTGAATAAGAATTGTTTTTGGATTCGTAATATCCACACAGATTGTTTATCTTTGTATATAAAATATTGTTTGGTGATAGGATTGTTTTTGTTTTTTTGTACATATATATATATATATATATATATATATGCGAGATCTCAAATATATAATAAAGGACTGTATATCTAATCCGTTTCATTTCTCCCTCGATTTCTCACATCCGACTTATTGTAGGAAGCAGGTTGGATAGATTGGGGTTAGAGCGTAGGTTCGGTGCTCACTACACTGATAGCTCAATAGAAATCTTCCAGCAAGATGTTATTCTGTTCTTAAGAGCCTGATGTATTAATTTTCTATTAGTTCTTGGATTTTTTGTTTTCAGCCACATTTCTAATTTTTTTTTCTTAACAACACTGACTTTTAATTGAAACACCTAGTTTTTTTGCTATTTCTTTGTTTTAATTTAGTTTCTTCAGTAAAATGTTTATTCGTCCAATTTTTCATTCATTTATAGCTAAAAACTACCTAAAACACACAAAATCAGACTATTAAAATAACTAATAACCTATCTGAAACACACAAAACACTATAAATATCAGAAAACATTTGCACTCTAAAGCAAGATACTAACTGACTCACACAACTGGCTGTGACTTTATTGAAATTGTCCAATCCAGTGTTGTTCCTTCAGTATTGCCAATTATACTTACCAATTAACCTAAGGCTCTTGAAAATAAAAGTTAAATAGTTGCTCAGTCTTGGTGCATAAAATAAATCCATTTGCAATCAATGAAATTGTTTTCACTGGCCATTTTGTAGAAAAAAGTCAAATTTTGGAAAAATCATAATAATTCCTCCAGTACTGTATATATCCCATAATTACATATTATAAATAAACTTCCCAGAGAATAGATAAATGATCAGTACCATTAATGCACAAAAAAAGGGAGTGAGGCGGACCTGCATTCTTCTGAGTAATTCTGTACAGTTGTGGAAATGGGACTCAGTGAATTTCAAAGTTACTCCATATAGCTTAGTGAATGGGACTCAGTGGAGCGCTCCGAGCTTACAGGGAACTGGGAAGTACAACAGTCCCACTATGCTTGTCATGTATTTGCTCTAGCCAGTCCCAAGGAGCTGAAAAGGAAAAAGCATTTCAGTCAAAGATTCACTGCCAAAAGGGAAATAGTTGTAAAAAAAGAAGAAAAAATGGGGTTGTCTTCTTTTATTCTATCTTGATAGGGAAATGAAATAAAAAGTGTATATAAAGGTTTTGTACTGGACATGGCAAAAAATTATCTTTAGACCTGAGTTTACCATTTAAATATTTGATTAATATAGGTCTGTTTGAGGAAAATATATACCATTTTTCTCCATTCAATAACTCTAATTATTGAAAGTTGGGTATTTTAGCTTTCTGTAAATTAATATAATATTAAAATGCATATTTACATTGTACTAAGAGTATATTGAAAACAAATTTAATTGCAGGAAAGCTAGTTTTGCGGATGCTGTGACACTTAGTGAACGACCATTGCTACCTGGAGAAATCTTCCTTGTTGAGATTGAAAAGACGGAGCCTGGATGGACTGGACATATGCGGTTTGGTTTGACCCAAATTGACCCTTCGAAACTCCAAATTCCGGAGCTACCACCTTATTCTCTCCCCGATTTAATTAATCTTGGTAATAGTCCCTAAAAATGCTCAGTTACTTGGTTGCCCCCCTACCTCTATTCTGTGAGGCAGGTGCCCCTAGGAATGCTATCACTTTCCCAAGGCGGGTCCTTAGTTCTATAAGTGAGAAAATATTGTGCGCAGTGCATTGTTGTGTGAGGTTGGAACAATCAAGGACATGTTTTGTGTCTTCTGGGTCTTAATTTCACTTGATGCATGTTGGTGTTTGGTTGAGGTTTATTATTTTGTGTTTGTTTTCTTGTAGGATGGGTGTGCCCCAATCAGAATTGGGATAGGATTACTACAATATCACCAGAAAGTCCATTGGGATTCTTTGCATTTATATCAATATCTTATGTCTAGAAAAATAATGCTTAATACTACTTGTTTGCAATTGCAAAGTAAAAATATATTTATCACAAAGTGATGCCATTTCTTAGGAATGTATAATTACAAGATTTTTGAAAGGGACTAGGCATTTCCTAAAGCTATTTTAGACCATTGTGATTATAGGTTGTATTTTGAGTGGTTTCATTATCAATTTGTCAATATATTTTCTGTACATTGTTCTTCCAATTAGCTCATCTTAGTTTGGAGAGAAATAGTATAATTAAATTTAATGACAATGTGGTTGAATTTGATCTACAAGGTTATGATATGAACATTTGTCAAAGAAGAGGTAGGACTGGTGGTGGGATAATTCTTTATATAAGAAATAACATTGCTTCAAATCTCAATAATTCAATAGGCCTATCCTCAAGTATTTATACCACCCACACAGACGGAAAAGAAGCATTAATTTCAAAAGTCAAACATCAACATAGCGAGTTTGTTGTATAGTGCTATAAATATAGTTTGTAAGAAAGCAAAAAAATAAATAACGGCAAACAAAATTATAAAAAAACTTTTTCACAGTTTGATTTCGGCTTCACTTGGTGGACACAATTCATTGGCAACAGAAAAAAAGTGATTTTATTTAATAATAAAAAGTAAAACCTCTTGAAAAGAAAAAAAAATCATAAAATAGCCCCCTAAATTGATGAGTAAAATCATCCACCACTAAAGTTAACAATTACCAAATTAAAATTAGCCTTGATACATGGTTAGGGAAAATAATTAAATAAAATATTTAAATCCTTTTTTTATAAATCCAATAATATATCATTTTAATTGCAAAGAATTATGATTGGAAATTTTTACTTGTTGCTCAAATTATTTCTTGTTAACTCATTAAATTAATTTTTACATTTTAGTTATTGCTTAAAACTATGCTATAAAAAACGTTGCTTCTATTTATAGGAAACATTTTTATATATAAAAGAATGATCAATATAAAATAGATTAATCCATTCCTGGACCCCAGATAATTGCTTATTCAAACTTTTACAACAGTAATTTGTGTACAAGTTCATACACAAAACTAATGAAAATCATTAGATCCAACACTTAAAAAGTTAAACACAACTGAATAAAGGGTGGAGAGGAGGTGGAAGGGAAGTCCCCCTCTATAAGAACTTGAGGTTTTTCCAAGTCCTGGATTTTCTCCTTCTTAATAGCAGATTCTGTCTGGGACTCACTATGCCTCTTTTTCACTAAAAACCTTAGTATTGAAACATGCTTTTTTTTCTCTTTTTTTACAATGTTACAAGTGTGACAGTGTCATTTTGCACACATCTCATTAATAAGAGCACTAGTCACATCCTCCCTTCCCTCCACTTCCTCTGAAGATATCTCCTCAAGAAACGATGTTATCGACAACTTCAGTAAGCTCTGTCTCAAATCTTTTGAAGTCTCTCTGCAGCACAATCAGGCCAGAGTTTCCTACAGGCAGAGTTACAACAAGGAGTAACAATAAGGAAAGAAGGTACCCTAGGAGACCTTACGGTCCATTCAAGGAGGGTACCTTTGGACTATCAATTGAGCGGGCACATGGCTGCTCAATTGTTTTGCATCCCTAAACGGCCACTTTTCAAGACTTTGTCTAGTCTTGACTTGAACTGGTCAACAGATTCACTGTTGACAACTTCCATTGGAAGTGCGTTCCACTTATCGCAGATACTGTAGGTGAAAAAATTTCCACACAGATTGTGGTTGTAACGCTTCAGTTCAAGTTTGAAGCCGTGATTGCGCGTTCTGTTCTCACTCAGTGTGAAAATATCCCGGTAGTCAACATTGTCGAACCCTTGAAGTATTTTGAAAACTTTGATGAGCTGACCACGCAGTCTACGGGCAGACATTGAGATTATGTTCTGCTGGGTTCCTAGACATGTAGGGAATGAGGCCACCAACGAGTCTCCGAGGACTCTGCGACCGGACCAGCATTTCACTCATCCTCACACCGACTACATGGCAGGTATATGGGCAGCTCTCCAGGCTGCTTAGCAAAGAAGATGTTAGACGGTTGAAGGGAACTTAAAGTTGCGTGCCATTGTGCCGCAACTGTTCCCATGTACCTACCCCCCTTTACTGCGAGGGCTTCAGGTTGCTTCTGTCATCTCTGAATTGGACACACTCACAGGATGCACCACCATTTGATGGAGTGCTCACCAGCGCCCTACTGTGAAGACCGTTATCCCCCAGACTGTTTAGCACTTTTTGTTGAATGTCCCAGTCTGGGCGATCTCTGTGCATGTTACCTGTCCTGGTACCAGGATGGACAGGCTCACTACGGCCTTTTCCTTGTTTCTGGGATGAGTTTGTGCACATTGACTGGTGGACTTATACACTTTTGTGGGGAGGCCGGCTTTCTCCCCTTTATTTAACTATTTGTTGGTTTTTTTGTTATTTTAGTAGGTTGCACTGTAACAGGCCCAAAATCTATCTAAACTCCCAATTGATCCAACCCGCTTCCTATACTAAATTGGACGTGAAAACCTGAGGGAGAATGAAACAATTTGATATACAGTCCTCTATTCACAAAAATTACAAAAAATATGGGGTAAATATATTTGAGATCTCGTTACTAAAATCCTATCACACCAAACAAACAAGAGATAATTGTAAGCAAACAAAAACAAATACTATCCTTAAAATAGAGGCCTAACAAACATACAACTAATTGAACGATACAAAAGAGGCCTAATAAGCACACTGGATCCAACAAACAAACAAAAAAGAAAAGATGTCACATTTTACCCCCAGGGGGAAGTCCTGCAGGCTGCCACTCGAGTGTTGACACTAATTGCCTAGGTATTACCAAAAAAAGGCTTCCGCCTCCAAGCTTGGTATAATATTATATTGTGATCCGATCACGTATTGAGGCTATATAGAAGCCCTCCTCCTTCTAAATGGGAAGTACAATAACTTTGTATGGTGTACCTCAAACCCTACAGTCTCTGCCACTTTACAAATTGTAGGATTATCTTGGAATTTAATAGAGTGGCCTTTCAAAAGAAATATTTTTCCAAGTATTTAGCTGAGGAAGAGAAAAAAACATGAAATCCAGAATTTATATTAATAAAAAAAAACCATCTCACCATTCACACACATATTCTTACAGAGGGAGAGAGATGGTATTGGGAAAAGGGTGGGAGTATGGCCCTTCATACACACACATTCGCTCCACCACACCCCTCCTTCCTTAGGCCATGTATATACAATTCAAGCATCTTAGCATTCACACTATAGTCCTGGTATGCCAATTCAACATTTTCAGCCACTGCCTCTTTCAGTCTCTCATACGCTTCATTTTTCTTATCATTCCACCTGACAATTGTACTACCTTTCTTGCCCATCCACTCAGTCAGAGGCTTACTCACACCCGAACAATCAGCTGCTTCACAGTCACTTGTTTCAGAAACATTCGCACCTTCTCAACATACTTCAGTGACTTTCGTAACCCATTCTCACTCACCATATGCCCAAGGAACTCCACTTCTTTCGCAAACCATTCATACTTCGCTACTTTCACCTTCACACCAGCACTCTCCAATATTCTCAACACATCATTCACCAATCTCATATGCTCCTCAAAACTCTGTCATAATCAAAATATCATCTATAAACACAATCACATTCTTAGTCTCAATCTTACTCAACACAACATTCATTGCGCACTGGAAGGCACCGGGAGCATTAGCCAACCCTAAGCTGAGGTTCCGGAACTGATAATGCCTTTTCATAGAGGAAAAGGCAGTCACTGGCCGGCTCTCCTCAGCAATGGGCATCTGGTAATACCCCTGTACCAGATCCAGCTTAGTAAACCACTTCATCCCATGCATACTATACACACACTCAGATACCACATACATCGGAAACCTCTCTTTCACAGTCCTTTCATTCACCTTACAATAATTCACACAGATGCAATCTTTCATCCAGCTTACATACAGGCACAATCGAACTATTCCATGCACTCTTACTTTCTTCAATCACCCCCAATCGTTTCCACTTTCACTAGCTTTCTTAGGTCCCATGGTGGCTTATGGAATTAACAAAAATAAAGAAATAATGCACAACACAAGAAATATCAGCACAATCAGCCAACAATTCTTAGCATGTGTGCTCTGAGCATGGGTTGAAGCGAGACTGATGCCACATTCTCAGTCTCTCAGTGATCATGTTGTACCAGTCACCTTGCATGGCTTGTTCTGCAACCGACTTATGCTATAACAACTGGGGCAATTTCGAGTTTGAAAATTTTGTTTGACAACCAATTTGTTAGAAAAGGGAGCTGTTTGACAACCAAGGTTCCACTATATTATTGATATTGTGTATTTTAGCTGCATGATGCCTTTTAAGCAGTGTTTTGGAAGCAATCTTGTGGATGCAGTTTGTAGGCAATAAATTTATAAAACTCGTTTAAATCACAAATTATTAATTCAGTATTGCAAAAGAATTTAAAATAGTCACTATCTTTAATAAAGGAAATTCATGTGTTATTTTTTCAAACAAAAAGCGATATTGGAAGGTTGACTCACTCCTTATCACCAAAATCTATATTTATGCATGAATCTAAAATATATTCAGCTTCTCTTTCATTCTCACTTTCTAGTAATAGTGATATTTCACTAGTATCGCTGTATATTTCTCTTCTTCTTTTTTTTTAGGAAAACTCATCAGAACATGAAGCCATTATAACATAAAAGTAAACTGCTGAGAGGATGCTTGAAGAGTATACCCACTGCCATTTTCTTCATGTGAATGATACTTATAAAATGTCTTAATTGGAACTTAAATTTTAATTACTTCCTAAACATTATAGGAAAGAAATAGAAACAATTATATTTATAGTGGTAACTAAATCAAGTTCATATTTTTAACTTAAGTACTAATCTGGTATGATTTAAATTAGTCATTAATAGAGGAAAATTCTGCTAAGCATGGCGGCATTTCCAGAGAGGGAAAAACTTAATCTTTTTCAAACAGGCAGCCGCCACTCAGGCCAAAGCCATTGATAGGAAACCACCATTTCAGGGAACTCATGGATTTGTGCAATCACACGTAGCCACAACAAGGTTCAGGAAGATAATGAACATGACATCCGCACCCACCATCCCCTGAAGGAAAGGGAAACCAATGGCTACAACTCTCACCACCACCCTGAGACACCCATACAACTGGCCCCACTCATGAGAGAGAAAGAGATGTGCAGGGGTGTCAGGGCGGACTGCGGAGTTCTCATTTCAGACTTCAGTGATGAATATGTCAGCACCTCGCGAGGGCTGATCCCACGTTCAGTCCTCCTGCCCCCACTACTCTGTGCCACTACCCCTGTGGGCAAGCGCATTACCTACAGGCGGGAGATTTTGCCCACTGATGAAGGCAGCAGGATCGGCGTTGTTTACCTCCCCAAGGTGTGGCCTTTGGTTTCCATGAAGCACAGACCTGTTAGCCCTCCTGCCTCAACACCTGCAGTGTGTCTTAACTTTCCCAATGCATGCAGGGGTATCTGTGGCTATATATCTTCCACACATTTTTTATTTTATCTAGCTTCACTTTTTTTTCAGATCTCTTTCAAACTTTTGCATGATGCCGCTTGTTGTTATTGCACTTTATAAATTTGAGAGAGCAAAATGAGGTGTAGCCTGGTTCATCCTTTTATTCAAACATGTTGAATAGGAGCCACCATTGTAGTTAAGAGTGCAATACTTATCACGATTGATTAATTCCATTTATAGGAAAAGACTAATAGAAAGGGTAGTAGGAGTGACACCAAAAACCTGTTCTGTGCCCTAAACCGGGTTGGGGTATATATAAATATTGTAGAAAAAAAAATAAAGAGCGATATAATTTTTAATTGGTCACATTTTGTTTGGCCTAGACTTGAGAGTTCTCAAATCATTCCTGACTTAGTTAACATTCTTTGTGATTACTGTACAAGAGTGAATTTCCAACCCTTTATCTATGCTCATTTTATACATATGTACAATCACATTCACCTTTCATTAGCCAAAGCTCATTTTATGCATAGGTACAATCACATTTACCTTTCATCAGCCAAATGTGATATTACAATTGTATCTTCCACACATTTCCACTTTCTTAACAAATCTCTCTTCAAAATCTTTGTGGTCATAGGATCATTAGTTTTCATATTTTTCTAAATACAAATTTGTGTGCATAAGTGCAAGCAATAGTAATGCATCATTTGTTTCCCTTGGCACCACCCATTCTTGGATCTCCCTCCCTTTGCCTCCCAATAATTTACTAGGGAAACTTGGCGGAGATGCATTACATCATCAATGGTGAAGACCAGGGTGCTTTCACTCGGAAGCTCCCCTACCAAAATGGGCCTTTGTATGCAGTTGTCGATGTGTATGGCACAACCAAGCAAGTCCGGATCATTCAGCTCTATGGTGGAGGTAAGTGAAAAGCCCAAGTCACATATTTATCACTTTTTCTATTTTACATGAGTAAAACCCTTTTGTTGCTTTGACTTCCAAGAATACTGTCCCTGGTTTGGACAATAGCCCATATGCCATGCTTTGATACTTTTAGACACTTATGCCTGGTATCAAAAGAAGTGGTAGATCCTCCTGACAAGTGCAAATATGGAAGGCCTGGCTCACTGTGATGAATAATAAATGTGTATATGGGAGCCATTCTTCCCATTTTTTCCGCTATACTTTCACCACTTTTTCTTAATTTTTTGTGGTAAACTTTTCTGTCTCTGTATGAAAGAGAATCAGTGAGTTAGGAATTTGGGTTAGGTTGTATTTCATAATTTTTTGTAAGTTTGACATATTGTAGGGGAGCAACTGGAAGAGGAGCATCATGAGATATATCATTTTCAATAGTCAACAAGTTTTCTATATCGAGTAGATCTACAAGGCATATTTTCAGGAAAGACTTTTTGGAGAGCAACTGAAGGAGGAACATCATGACATGATGAATTAGGATCTTGTTTAGTTTCAACATTTACAGGAGCATCGAGAAATGGAATGGGGGATTTTGTATTGGAATAGAAGACAGTATGTGAGGGGAGATTTGATTGAGGTATACAAAATGATTACAGGTATAGATAGAGTAAGATTGGCAGACTTTTTTAATTTTGATAATAATAACAGAACTAGATGCCATAACCTTAAATTAAAGAAAATCAACTACAATAGTGATACAGGTAAATATTCATTCAAAAATTGTATTGTGAATCTTTGGAACAAGCTGCAAGAAACAATAGTAAATTCAGCAACCTTGAGGTCTTTCAAATTAAAGCTGGATACATATATGGACAGTAAAGGCTTTGTTTAATCAGAGCCACCTACATATTATCATTGTATGCTACGCATGTATATATATATATATATATATATATATATATATATATATATATATATAATAGTTTGATGTATAGTTAATTCTTGTTTGTTGATGATATGCACTATATGTATTAATAATAATTATTCATAGAACAAAGAAGTTCCAATTCCTAGGCTATACTTCTGAACATTCTGACCTGTTAGCATATGTGCTACTAGGTTAACTCACATGGATCCAGACCAATCTACATTATTTTAAATAAACTGAACTAATACTCTGTAAAATTCTCAACTAAGGCTCGATACCATGCCATCCCATATGATGACCTACATCAGATGATGTAAATATGCTGGAAGCACTATGTTCAGCAGTGGCATCACTTTGAAGGGCCCTGGGGGCCCTTCCACTTCGCATACTAAGGCATCGTCCTTATTCTATTACATGTCATTTAACAATACTTTACCAGGTGAAGCAAGCCAGCTAGGTGTACTAATTCCCATTGTGGTCTTTCGAGAAAATGAAAAAAAAACATTCATAAGGGGTTGCATTCGTTGAAGTACATAACAATGAACTCGAGGAGTGAAGAGCATCTAGGAGGATGTGTTCCCAATGGTTAATACTACGGTTTCTAGACTCCAGCACCAAGGTAACAGTTTTCTATACAATTCCTACATAGCGCTCACATTGTCCATTCCCTGTAGGATGGTAAGGTGTTGAACGACTCATTAGAACCCCTTTCTTGTGCAAAAAATGATTTTATTTCAGCAGACATGAAAGAAGTACCTCAATCTGAATGCACATACCCTGGTAACCCGAAAAAAGAGAAAACAACTTAGTAAGACACTGTATAACAGTTGATGAAGAAATATCCTTACAAGGAAAAGCAAAGGGAAAATGCTAGTATTTGTCTACCAGAATTAATAAATACTTATTGGGAGAAGAAGATGGCAGTGGCCCTTTAAAGTTATCAGAACTGCCGGCATCTAAAAGAGCTGTTAGAACACAGCCATTCACCTCTACTTCTAGAGATGAGGTTAATACTGAGAATTCAATTTTGGATGACTTTCATACTTTTGAAAAATGTCCTCTCTTATTGCATTTAAAGCATGTAACATCACTTACCAAACAGCAAGCACATTTCTGGTGTGAGGAATTTCTACAATACTAACATTTTTTATGTTTTCAAAGTGAAAGAACTGCAGCACAATTAGAACCCTTAGGATTAGAACAGTCGACTTTGGCATCCAGCTCATGTGATTCTACTGAAGCTACAGGACCAGAAGTAAATGATGTATAGGCCTCTGAATCCCTTGTATCAATCACTAACGATCTCGCCTGATAAACAGCTGAACATAATGTGTTTTGTTTTCTAGAAGTCTCATTCAGATTTTTGATGATGAAAGCCCAGTAATAAAGACATCTCCGATATACTGGTTTTTATACATTTCAGTATTCACAGCCTTGAAATTGCAATCCAAACTAAGTGTCTGAAGAGCACGTACATATTCATGAATCATTCTCCAAACACTCCACAGAACTGGTCTAGAGGGGAGATTGGCATGTTTCTTAAAGGCTTTCATGGCCAATTGGATTCTCTGAGTTCGGGCTGGATGAGTCTTCTCCTCCTATCAACTCAAAGGTGGAGTTCCACAAGGCAGTGTATTGAGTGTAACTCTTTTTGCTGTTGCAATCAATGACATACTGGATGTGCTCCCAAATGGAGTGATCAGCACCTTGTATGTGGATGACCTGTCAATATCATTTGCAGCCTCACGGATGTCAGTGGCCGAAAGATGGGTCCAGCTTGCCATAGTGAAAGTCTGTGAGGGGGTTACCCTTAAGGGTTTCCATTTCTCACAGAAAAAGGCCATCACAGTACATTTTGGCAGGATCCAGAGCATACAATCCGAGCCCAATCCGTATTTTTATGGCAAGCGGATCCTGTGTAGGGATGAGGCTCAGTTTTGGGGGTTGGTCTTTGACTCAAGATTAACTTGATCTCCTCACCTCTGTTCCCTGAAGGTTGATTGCCTTAGGGAAATGAACCTTCTAAAATTACCTTCAAACACATCCTCAGGTGCAGACTGCGGCATCATATTGAGGCTGCACAATGCAATTATATTGTCAAAATTAGAATTCATTTGGAAGCTGTACTCCTCCACTACCCAAGCCTGACTAAAGGCGCTAGATTCCATCCACCATGGATAATTGTGCCTCACAACTTGGGTATTTGGGCTGACCCCCATCCCTAGCCTTCTAGTGGATGGAGGTGGAATTCCCTTGGACCTCCGCAGGCATTCAGCTCTGATCAGGTGCGCCTACAGAGACTCCCTGATTCTCTCACTAGCCAATCAGTGTGAGCTGATGCCAATGCCACCAAACACCCTGGTAGAGGCTCCACTCCAGAGGCATTTTAGGAGTTGGTCTTTGACTTAAGAATAACTTGGTCTCTTGGCCTTGTAGCGGGCACCGAACCAACACTAATCCAAATCTATCCAAGCTGCTTCCTATACTAAGTTGGACATGAGAAATTGAGGGAGAAATGAAACTGATTGTATATACAGTCCTTTATTTACCCCCCCCCCCCCAAACTATGGGATAAATATATTTGAGATCTTGTTATATATACAAAAAAACAATCCTACTTATTCAAAACCAAACAACGAAAAAATATTTACAAAAAAAATACAAACAAGCAAGAGAGGCTTCTTATCTCACATTTAGGGCTCCCCAGGAAAAGGCCCACCGGCTGCCACTCCCGCAGGCAAAACTATTGTGCACGTCTAAAAAGGCTGGTGCCTCCGAGCTCGATATAATATAAAGCGATCCAGCCACCTGTCGAGGCTATCAAAGCCCTCCTTTCAAAACAAAATCCAATTTTATACATATATGGGCCTTTTCAATTATTATTATTACTGCAATTTTATAATTCCAGCCACCCTTTACAAAAGGCAGTTATTGATCTATATATATATATATATATATATATATATATATATATATATATATATATATATATATATATATATATATATATATATATATATATATATATATATATATATATATATATATATACACATATCATTAATTTAAACAGCGTGGCTCCTGGAAAGAGAAACAATATATTACAAAATAGAACATATATATATATAACATTACCCCATTCACACACCCATTCTTACAGAGGGAGGGAGAGGTCTGCTAGAAAGGGGGTGGGAGAATGGCCCTACAAACACTCACATTCACTCCACCACACCCCTCCTTCCTTAGGCCATACAACCACAGTCACTCACAATACACTCTCAATCCCTACTCACGGTACCATTTCTACTCAATGGCGCCCTTCTGCACCCATTCACACTTGTCTACTGGTCACTGGCTACGCATAGTAATCTGTCGGAGTTGTCTGTCAATCTCCTCATCACTATCGATCATGTCCACCATACTCTTTGCCTTCTTCACCAGCTTCCCCATCTTCCGACAGAGCTCTGACCGTTTCCCATAAGGTGAAATGGCTCATGACTCGACTGAGTCGTTAGACTCACTGGAGGCAACACCCCTGAAGTTGATTGCCAGGCCATCTTCCGGGGTAACTAAAGCTACCCCCCAAAAGAAAGACAGCAAGAAAGGAGCTTAGGCTCCGTCGCCCACGCCTAGTGGTGGACTGGGTGGATCCTCAAAAAGAGGGCCCCCCGCCCGCCTCTGAAGCTGCAATGCCCACCTAAGGTTTCGAGGCGGAGGGAGGAAAAGACTCGCATGGCGAGCCCAACCTTCCCCAATAAGTCCTCAAAGGCTAAAACCAGGGCTTCTCCCCCGCTTTTCCCAGCATGACCGTTTCCCTAAGGTGAAACGGCCACGCGCCTCCACCGAGTCGTTAGAATCACAGGAGGCAACACCCCTGAAGTTAGTCACAAGGCCATCTTCCGTGGTTCCTAAAGCTGTTCACCGAAAGGAGGAGGAAAGCAAGAAAGGAGCTTCGGCTCCTTCGCCCACGCCTAGTGGTGGGCTGAGTGGCTCGGAGACAGTAGTTCCTCGGAAAGAGGGCACCCCGCCTCCGAAGCCGCAACGCCCGCCTAAGGTTTTGAGGCGGAGGGAGGAAAAGACTCGAATGGCGACCCCAACCTTCCCTAATAAGTCCTCGAAGGCGACAGCGCCTTCAGTGGTTTTTCTGGCCAACAGCGCCCGGGGTTCTGCCTCCGGGAAGCGTACGGCCATTCCCGTGAGGCTCTTCTGTTCGAATAGGGCCCCCGCGTCTCCCAGCTACGCCTGGAGGGCATATTCCTACAATGGAATTGCTGTGGACTCCAGGCCAACTGGGAGGAGCGTCGGAGGCTCGTCTCGTCCCGTTCCCCGTTAGCTATTTTTTTGAAGGAGACCATGCTAGGCACGTGCCCCCTGCTTGCCCTCCCGGGGTATAAGGGTCTTGCGACCCAACCACCGCGGGATGGCCGCGTCGTGGCACGGTTGCCGAGGCCCTTTCTCTTTCTTGGAGATCTGAACGGCAGGCATCCTCTCTGGGAAGATTACTCAATAAATCCCAGGGGACAAGTCCTTGCCGATCTGATCAAAGAGCTTGAGATGGGTGTCCTAAACGTAGATGAGTTTACGCATCACTGTCCGAGAACCGCTTCATTTTCTTGCCTTGACCTATCTTTGTGCTCTTCGGATGCACAGCCTGATTTTGATTGAGGGGTGGTCGATGACCTCCATGGTAGTGATCACTTTCCCATTCAAATATCATTTTCAGGGCAACTGCTGCCTGAGAGCCCAACTCGGTGGTGCTTGGCGCGGGCGCAGTGGCCTGCATTTCAGGAAATGACTGAATTCTCTATCTCAGTTTAGGAGTTTAGGTCGGTAGATGAGGCCATTGAGTTATTCTCCGGCAACCTCATCGCCGTGGGCCTGACTACTATTCCTAGAACGTCTGGCCGTTTTGCACGCCGACCACTCCCATGGTGGTCGTCCGAGTGTGAGACGGCCCTGAAACAGAAGCGTTATGCCTACATGTGCTATAAGCGCCGCCCGAACGATTTCACTGTCGGTGAAATTCGTCGGGCTAGGGCTAGGTTCTGATATATTTCGAAGCACGCCCGCCGCTCTTCTTGGCGGGCATACATGTCTTCACTTAATGGGATTACCCCTCTAGCAGAGGTGTGGAAGCGAGTCAAAAGGATTCGGGGCAAGTTCTCGCAGGACCCCCCTCCCGTTCTCCAGGAGAATGGGACCGCTTTCTCCGCATTCTCTAGCCGAGATTCTGCTCCGCTAGCATTCAATGCACGTCGTGATGTCGCCGAAGGCCGCCGGCTGGACTTTACTTCGAGAGGCGGAGAACCCTTCAACGACAGGTTTACTGTGAGTGAGTTGCGCTCCGCTCTTGCTTCGTGCGCGGACACCGCCCATGGTCTGGACGATGTCCCGTACGCCATGCTTCGACACCTGGGTGAGCAAGGCATGGCCTTTCTGTTAGATTTGTTCAACAGGATCTGGGTGGACGGTCTCCTCCCAGATTCCTGGCGAATCGCTACTGTGCTCGCCTTTCGCAAACTGGAGAGAGATCACTCTACTCCGGCCGGTTTCCGCCCAATCTCTCTAACCTTTTGTGTGTGCAAGTTGATGGAGAAATTAGTAAATGTTAGATTAGCATTAGCCTTTTTCCTTAACAGCAGAGCCCATCTGTCTTCCGCACAGTGCGGTTTCCGCAAGTTCCACTCAACGTCGGATGCTCTGCTCTGACTGGAAAATGCTGTCTGCGAGTCCTTCCTTCGTAGACAGCTCTACCCCACGGTGTTTTTCGATCTGGAGAAGGCCTATGATACCGCATGGCGATACGGTATCATGGAGACTCTCCACACAATGGGAGCGAGGGGACCCCTCCCAATGCTTATATCTGAATTTTTGCGGATCGTCGATTCCACGTACAGGTGGGGGGAGCCTTCTCCGGCCCAAAGAAGCAGGAAAGTGTCCTCAGTGTCACACTCTTTGCCCTGAGCATCAACGGCATCACCTCGGTGCTGCCGGAAGATGTTCTCGCTATGCTCTACGTGGACGACCTTTCGATCTCTTTTGGCATGGCCCAGATGCCAACTCTGGAGCGTCCAACAGGCATTGAACCGCGTCTCTCGCTATGCCGAAGTGCACAAGTTTCGGTTTTCCTTGGCCAAGACTAAGGTGGTACACTTCTGCCGCCATCCACGGCTCCACCCAGACCCAGACTTGGTTTCTTAATGGGGTACGCCTGGAAGTGGTTGAATCGCACGGTTTCCTTGGTCTTGTTTCGACCGACTCCTCACCTGGGAGGCTCATATTCGCAGCCTTAGGGTCTCTTGTACCCGCGCCATGGATATTCTCCGTTCCGTGACGTTCAACGCTTGGGGTGCTGATAGGGCTACTGCCTTACTTTTTTTATCGATCCTTTGTTCGTTCGAAGCTCGACTACGGATGCGAATTTTATGCATCCGAAGCCGAGCGTTTTTGCGGAAGGTAGACTCGATCCACCACACCGGCCTTCGCCTTGCGACCGGTGCCTTCCGCATTTCCTCCATTGCGAGCCTGTTGGTCGATGCTGGGGAGGTATCACTCGCTCTACGCCGCGTGCAATGCATTACTCGCCTGTACTTGCTAGCCCCGACGCCTCCCTCAGTCGCCAACAGCTCTCACTGCATCCGCAGCTGATCTCGACGGTGCCTATGCCGCCGAGCGACGCCAACGCCAACCATACCCTAAGCCCTAAGCTCTCGAGCTGGTGGCGCCCTTAGTTCTGCCCAGGACGCCACCCTGGAGGGTACCACATTAAGCTATTTGTCTCGCGCCTCTGCTCCCAATGCTTGTACAGCGCCGGGAGTATTGCGTTCGCCCTTTTTGGAGCACACCTCGTGTCACGCTGGAACCGTGCCAGTGTATACGTATGGTTGCAAGTCCCAAGAGGGGGTCGGCTTCCACGCTGTATCCCCTCTGTTTGAAGTCAGCGGGGCTCTGCCAGGCGCTGCGTCTGTCTTCACGGTCGAGCTGGTGGCAATACACCACTCGGTACGGGAGATTACGCGACGTGCCCGGTTCGGAGACCGGATTGTGATCTATAGCGACTCACAAAGCGCCCTGAGTGCTCTCGGGGCATTGGAATCTCCGCATCCCCTGGTTCGCGATATCCGTGACGCCACGGTTTTGGCGACCCGGGCAGATATCGAGATTATCTTTTGCTGGTTTCCAGGACATGTAGTAATTGCGAGGAATGAGGGCGCCAAAGAGTCCGCGAGGACTCTGCGACCGGACCAGCGTTTCGCTCTTCCTCACACCGACTACATGGCAGGAATACGGGTAGCTCTTCGCACTGCTTGGCAAAGAAGATGGGAGACGGTCGAAGGGAACTTAAAGTTGCGTGCCATTGCGCCGCGATTGTTCCCATGGACCTATCCTCCAATGCCGCTACGGCTTCAGGTCGCTTTTTGTCGTCTCCGAATCGGACACACTCGTGTGACGCATCGCTATTTGATGGAGCGCTCGCCTGTGCCCTATTGCGACGACTGCGTCTTCCCCCAGACTGTTCGGCACATTCTTGTCGAATGTCCCAGTCTGGGTGTTCTTACCTGTCTCGGTACCGGAATGGGCGGGGTCGCTACCGCCTGTCCCTTGTACTCGGGACGAGTGCGTGCACCATGACTGGTAGACTTATTGACTTTTGAGGGGAGGCCGGCCTTCTCCCTTGTATTTAACTTGTTTTTTTTGTTATTGTTGTTTGTTTTTTGTTTTTTTTGTAGGTCGCAGGTTCCTGCGCTGGGGGGAGGGGGACCTCCTCCCGACGCCCGAGCTTGCTCCCTGATTGTTATCCCCTTTTTATTGTTGTTTCTGTTAAAAATTTTATGTTAAAGTAGCCTAGAACTGGGCTGTTTGTTTGCGGCGCCCTATACCCAAGTGGGCAGTCGCCAGATAGCCCCTTGAAAAAAAAAAATTGTTTTTGTTATTGTTATTATTTTCTTTTATTGTTGTTTCCTGTTCAAATTTTTTTAAGTAGCCTAGAACTAGGCTGTTTGTTTACGGCGACTTATGCCTAAATGGGCTGTTGCTAGATAGCCCCTTAAAAGAAAAAAAAATGCCATTGTGCCGCGACTGTTCCCATGGACCTATTCCCCAATGCCGCGACGGCTTCAGGTCGCTTTCTGTCGTCTCCGAATCGGACACACTCGTGTGACGCATCGCTATCTGATGGAGCGCTCGCCTGCGCCCTATTGCAACGACTGCGTCGTCCCCCAGACTGTTCGGCACATTCTTGTCGAATGTCCCAGTCTGGGTGATCTTCGCGCACGTTACCTGTCCCGGTACTGGGATGGGCGGGGTCGCTACTGCCTTTCCTTTGTACTCGGGGCGAGTGCGTGCACATTGACTGGTGGACTTGTTGACTTTTGGGGGAGGCCGGCCTTCTCCCTTATATTTAAGTAGTTTTATTTTTGTTCTTTTTTGTATATCGCACGCTCCTGCATCGGGGGGGAGGGGGATCTCTCCCCGACGCCAGACATTGCTTCGTGATTGTTGTGATCTTCCTTTTTTATCGTTTTCATATTCGTATTTTAAAGTAGCCTAGTGCTAGGCTGTCTTGATTCCGGCCTACTCATGCCTAAGTAGGCAGTCGCCAGATAGGCTCCTAAAAAAAAGAAGAAATTGAGCAGTGCTCTGTCGAAAAAAGTCCCTTCTTTGACCATCGCCTAATCCATGAGCACCGTGCAGATTTGATCTCCAGATTTACTCCTGAAGCCTTGGCCCTTCCAAGGGCTCCCACGAGGCAGTGGGGTTGGCTGGGTTAAACAGCCTGACACTTGGTCGTTGGATGTACCTTCAGTTAAAGGCAGGTGGACTACTAGCAGGTACTACGCTAACAGTTGAGAGGCAGAGGCTTAAGTAGCCTTATCTTCTATGACTTAAGATTAAGACTTAAGGTTATATATTTTGCATGCACTCTCAAATCCCCCATGGAAGGTATTAATAGAACTAGGGGTCACCACATAAAGATTAAAAAACAGAGGTGCAGGTTGGATGTTAGAAAATATTTTTTCGCCAATAGAGTATATTGTAGATGCATGATCTGACACAATCCTATGGTTGCATTTTGTGGGTGGGTTTTGACAGATTTGGATGACCTTTGATAGGCCCTTGTGGCATTTGTCATCCGTGAAATTATGTTATTGGGTTGAGGAAAAAGTTCTTGCAGTTTTATCAAATTTATTCATTACCATTGACAATTTTAGAAAAACTTAATTTTTAATTGATAACAATATGCTATTTAATCAATAATGTATTCTCCGTTGTTATTTACTTCTTCTCAATGTTCAACTAGTTTTTCAATGCCTCTGTAATAAAAATCTCTGGATTTTGACTTGAAGAATTCGTCTAACCAGGTTCTTAATTCCACATCAGTATTGAGCGAAACGCCGCGCAAATTGTTGGAGAGCGATTGGAACAGATAGAAATCCGATGGAGCCAAGTCTGGCGAATATGGAGGATGCAGCAGGAGTACCTAATTAAGCGTTTTGATGGCGTCTTTTGTCAATGTGAGGACGAGCATTGTCTTGTTGCAGAAGGACTCCATAACATCGATGAGGTCGCTTTTCCCGAATAGCTTCGGCAAGTCGATACATTTGTTGAACGTAGAGTTCTGCATTGACAATCTCGTTGTTCGCAAGGAGCTCATAAAGAATGATGCCTTCACAATCCCTGCACATACACAGCATCGTCTTTCATGGATGAAGTCCTTGCCTTAATCGCGGAAGTGGTTTTTTATTGGTGCTAAGCCATTGTTTTTGATGGTTTATGTTGACATAAACACACCACTTTTCATCACCAGTGATGATGCAGTGAAGAAATCTGTCCTTATATCCAACAAGTAGCCTTGTGACGAGCAAGCAAATCTGCGGCAATCATGTAGCGTTGAAGTTTGTTGCTTTCGCTCAAAGCGTGCGGAACCCATGCACCGAGTTTTTGAATTTTCCCCATTGAATGAAGGTGATTCACTACAGTTTTCTGAGCACACGCCAATTTTACAGCCAATTCTCTAGTCAATTGACCGTTTTTGAAACGTGAAAGCCACCATTGAGCCCTCCTTTCTGATAAAGCATTTTCTCCATACACAGCACAAATATCGCGACGGGCTTTGGCTGCATTTGCATTGTTCCTGTCTCGATCGAAAATGAATAACAACAAGTGTCGAAAATGCGCCTTTCTTTCAACTTGACATTCCATTTTGAGGGTACAGAACAAAAATTAAATTAACACAACTTTTAAATAAACCGCAATGACTTATTACTCAACTTCAAGACGTAGCCTAAGCAAAAGCCTAATAGTCTACGTTGTTAAGAGACGTAGCCTAACCTTTGCAAATTTTGCTCTCGTTGTTTATTATTGTTTCTTAATATGTGCACAAATCACGTCAACAAAACTTAAATCAACACAACTTAAAAAATTGTAAGAACTTATTCCTCAACCTAATATATTAACAGGCATTGAACCGCGTCTCTTGCTATGCCGAAGCGCATAGGCTTCGGTTTTCTTAGGCAAGTCTAAGGTGGTGCACTTTTGCCGTCATCCACGGCACCACCCTGACTCATTTTTTTATAAATGGAGCTCACCTGGACTATGTGGACTCAAACCGTTTCCATGGTCTTGTATTTGACCTACGCCTCACCTGGGAGGCTCATATTCGCAGCCTTAGGGTCTACTTTATCCGCGCGATGGATATTCTTGGCTCCGTGACGTTCAGTGCCTGGGGCGCTGATAGGGCCTTACCTTTTTTAGCGATGATATGTTCGTTCCAAGCTCGACTCCCGATGCGAGTTTTATGCCTCCAAGCCGATCGTGTATTGCAGAATATGGACTGGATCCACCACACCAGTCTTCGCCTGCCAACCGGTTCCTTCCGCACCTCCCCCATTGAGAGCCTATTTGTCGATGCTGAGGAAATGCCACGCTCTGCGCTGTGCACAGTGCATCATTTGCCTATATGCGCGAGCCTCAGCTCTCACTGCATCCGTAGCTGATCTCGACAGTGCCTATGCAGCCGAAAGACGCCAGTCATACCCTTAGCCCTTTGGGTTTAGAGTTTGGAAACTTCTGTCTAGAGCTCATTATTGCGCCCAGGCGGCCACGTTGGAGAGTACCACCTTTGACTATTTGTGGCCACGCCTCAGCTACCAAAGCTTTTACAGCGCCAGAAGTATTGCGTTCGGCATTTTAGGAGCACACTTTGTGTCACGCTGAAACCGTGCCAGTGTATTCGGATGGCTCCGTGTCCCAAGAAGCGGTTGGTTTCCACGCCGTATGCCTTCCGTTTGAAGTTAGGGCAGATATCGCGCCGTGCCTTGTTAGGTGAGCGGTTTGTGATCTATAGCGACTCACAAAGCGCCCTGAGTGCTCTCAGGGCATTGGAATCTCCGCATCCCCTAGTTCTCGATATCTGTGAAGCCATTGTTTTGGCGAGCCGGGCGGATGTCGAGATTATCTTTTGCTGGGTTCCTGGTCATGTAGGAATTGCGGGGAATGAGGACGCTAGAGTCCGCGAGGACTGCGCAATCAGACCAGCGTTTCGCTCTTCCTCACACCGATTACATGGAAGGAATACAGGCTGCCCTTGGCAAACAAGATGGGAGACGGTTAAGGGAACTTAAAGTTACGTGCCATTTCACCACGACTGTTCCCATGGACCTACCCCTAATGCTGCGACGGTTTCAGGTTGTTTTCTGTCGTCTCCGAATCGGACGCACCGCCATATGATGTAGCGTTCGCCTGCGCCTTACTGCGACGAATGCGTTGTCTCCCAGACTGTTCGGCACATTCTTGTTGAATGTCCCAGTCTAAGTTATCTTCGCGCACGTTACCTGTCCCAGTACCAGGACGAGCGGGCTCGCTATCGCTTGTCTCTTGTACTCGACTGATTTGTGCACACAGACTTTCGGACTATTAGCCTAGCCTCCTCCACTTTATTTGACTTTGTTGTGGGTCGCATCCTCCTGCGCCGGGGGGAGCAGGTGGGCTTACCCCCGACGCTGGAGTGCGCTTCCATTTTGTTACCTTTTTCCTTGTTTTTTTTAGCCCATGATACTTTTCTCATTATTTGTTTTTTAATATAGCCTAGGATCTGGTGAGTGCGGCGGCTTATGCTTAAGTAGTCAGTCGTCAGATGGCCTTGTAATTAAAAAAAAAAAATCCCAAAGTTTTGTCTTTCGATATCAATGCAGCTGTGAACTCCACTTCTCCCGCCTCCCCTTTTCTTTTGCTTTAATTTGTTTCTGAGCAGTACAAACTGTCATTCAGTAGTCTTTATTATCCTTTCCTGTGTGAAAACCAACTTCTTTGTTCACCACTATTCATTCTTTCTCATGTGAAAAATGGCTTTGCTGCTTACCCCACTTTTTTTTTGCTGTACAATGTCACTTTATGTTGACATTGTTTATGTTTACCTCCAGTAACCTCGCTGAAGAAGATGTGTCGCACGACCATTCTCCGGCACATCGCGATGCACGGTATCAAGTCCCTACCTCTACCTCGAACGCTCAAGGAATATCTCCTCTATGAAACCTAACCCGAAGATTGAAGGCAACCGTGAAACGGACGCTGCCTATTGCAGGTATTGGTTTTGTTGCAATTTCTCTCTATTCATTAATGGTGGATGCCGATTCTCGACCATTTCATCAATGGTTAATTTTGTCCAGCGTTGCCTATGAAAAAATAGCTTATTTGTTTCTGAAGCTTTGCACTTTGATGTGCACTTATTTCGCACAAGATTGCCTTTTGGATAAGCCTCTTGCCAGGTATTTATGTGTTCACTTGTTGAAGGAGAAGAGGATCCCTTCTGTTTCAGTAGGATTTTACCTATACTACTTAGTCTATATGAATTTCCTTTGGGTATCCTATCTAGTTTGCTATACACGTTACCTGGAGGTATTACATATCCTCCCGCCTCCACCTAGTGTTGGGGTGTTATAATAATAGTTTTTCTCCCACCCTATTACATACCCTTGTCTACCCTATTCCAATTTTTGCTCTTGCTATCCAAAGTTTTGGCGGCCTGGCACACTTTTATACTCTTACCATAACCTAGCCCAGTTAGGGCGCGATTAAATACTCTTCCTTCCATGTAATGGGTTAACCACCTCCCTGTCATCTTTCTCAGTTGTGCTTCTTTTGGCAGGTAGCACCCCCATCAATCCTTTTTAAACTCTACAGTGCTGTGCAAATTAATTGGGACAACATGAATTTTCAATTTTTCTAACACCCCTGTTTTATTCATTCTTGAGTGATCAATCAGTTATTCTGAGTGGCTATGATCTTTCAGGTGTTTATTTTGCTAAATGGCAGCCATATAGATTTCGCCAAATGGTAACAGCTAGCAACCTTCGGTTGCCAAGGACAATGAACGAAACAAAGAGTGCAATGAGTGCAGTCATTAGCAAGCTAGCTACCAGCATGGACGTTACTCCCAGGAAGAGATCAAAGGTTGTAGCACTGCGTGAAGATGCTGGTATGTCATTTCGGGAGTGTGCCAGTAAGCTGAGGCTTACAAAGTCGACTGTGGGTCGAATCATCAAGACCTCACACCAACTACATGGCAGGAATACGGGCAGCTCTTCGGACTGCTCCCCGTAAGGGGCGCGGCGATTTGCCACTCTGGCCGCCGTGCTGACGGGATCCAGCGCTCCGTTCGGCCCCAGCTTAGCCTCTCTTCCTTCCTTCAAAACACTTGTTTCCTCTCTTTTCACACAACCTCTCCCACAACTTTCTCTGGTCAGCCTCTAATTTCACAGGGTAGATGCTGACCTTCCTTTTAGCTAACCGTCCCGCATCGGGGCTGAGGGGGTGGGGGACAATGTTCCCTAACCCATGAGCTCCGGTCTGGGGTGGCTGGTTTTTAACTACCTGCTTCATCCCCACCCATACCTTCCTCACATCCCTTTTCCTCTCCTCTTCACAATCTATTAATTTTTACGCCGTGTCCAAGGTGGAGCCGCCATGCCGATGGACTGCCAGGCCACCAGGCGGGAGGGGTGGTCCCAAATGGCGGCGCCTGGCTCTGCCGGGCTTGTAAGCACCTCTCGCAGTGCGGGCTACTGCGAGAGGTGTGCGCGATTGCATCCCGTGTTTAAAAAAGGGTCACCATGCCCAATGATGATAAAAAAAAACAAACCCAACCCTCAACTTCCCCTGTTCCATCGACGGAGCCGCCCTCGGGCAGCTCCAGCAAAAAAATGGAGGTTCCCCCCCCTGTGCTTGCACAGGGGACCCTCTATATTTCTCTAACCGGAGAGGAGGCTTACTCCTCTCCTTCGCCTACGGGTGCAGGGGACTCCCCCTCACCCCCTTCTCTGGAGGTGCTTTCGGGCACCTCCCTTTTCCCAGCGGCAGTCCCCTCTTTTCTTTCCAAGGGGACTGCCAAGAAAGCCAGCAGGCAGCCCTTAGCCAGCCGCTCCCCATCAAAGCGGCTCGGTAGGGCAAACGCCCTTAGGGGGGAGAGGGAAGCCAGGCCCCTTCGGTCGCTTCCCTCAAAAGACCTGCTGGCAAGAATTTTAAACCTTGCTGGGGTCAAGGCCTGTGCCTCCCCACACAAGACTGGCGACACTGCCAAGGGGACCTGCGATGTCCTGGGAGGGGATGGCCAACTAGAGGCCCCTCCTGTGATAAACATGGTCCTTGAGGAGACCCAGCCTCAGACGGTAGGGCCTTCCATGGGGGGGAATTCGGGCTCGGCGCCAAGCACCGAACCCGAATCCGCCCCTATGCAAGGTCCTCCTCAAATGGCTGAGGGCTCCGAGGCAGTAAAAGGAGGGGAGGGATCTCCTCCGACAGGTGCCCCTACGACAACCAGGACCTTCTCCATTTCGGAGAGGGACCTGGCTGAGGCCGGTCCATCTGGCCTGGGGGCTTCTGCCGGCGGAGGTGAAAAGCGGGTTCATTCCCCGCCCTCCTCTCCAAAAAAGAAAAAGACAAAAAAGACGAAAAAGACTCGGGGCTCCTCTCCATCCGCGGGGGCTGCGGGGACGGATGGGTCTGCTACCACTTTGGTAGGCGACCAAGCCAAGATCGGCACATCCGGCCCCTCTACCCCCTCGTGTGCAGAGCCCCTGACCAAGACTAACACCAAAAGTGCACAGGGCGGAGCCTCGATGACATCGGGGCCCCTCATTCAGAGGTTACCTGGCGTTTTCGAGCCCGCTGGCTTCAAACGCTTCCTCGTTATTCGCTCCACTGATGGCACCATGTTGTCCAAGGGCAACATGATCCATCAGAGGAGAGGATTAGCTAGTGCAATTGGTAGAGAGCCGAAGGTGACCCGTTTCTCGGACGGGAGCCTTCTGGCGAATGCGGCGAATCCCGCCGAGGCGGCCAACATAAGTGCTCTTCGGACACTTCATGGCACCCCGGTGAGTGTGACGCCGCACTCTACCATGAACTTTGTGAAAGGAGTAGTTTATGCGAGGGAACTCGTTGACTACTCCATTGAGGACATCACCCTAGAGCTGGCCGACCATGGGGCGGTCAAGGTCGAACGTGTGATGAGAAAACAGGGAGGGGCTTCGAGACCCACCCCTACACTCTTCGTCACGTTCGACTGTGACAAGCTCCCTGAGTCGGTGCGTGCCGGTTGGTACCGCTACCGCGTGAAGGCATTCGTGCCACTGCCGCGGCGGTGCTATTACTGTCGCCGCTTCGGCCATACGAATCGCTCATGTAGACGTGCAAAGTCGGGGTCACCCGAAGTCTCTGTAAATTGCTCCAAGGTCGCACACGATAAGTCCAAATCGTGTGTGGCCAAGTGTGTCAATTGCGGAGAGCCGCACCCTGCTTCTTCGAAGCAATGTGGTGCATATCTCCTGGAGAAAGAAATCCTGGCCGTTCAGGCCCAGGATAGACTCTCATTCCGCGAGGCTAAGGACTTGGTCCTGGCGCGCCCAGCTCTGCCTGGGACGTCATATGCCTCAGTAGTTCGAAAGGCACCCTCTGCTCCTGGCCCATCCAGGCCAACGAGCACGGTTGTTTCCGCGCCCATTCGGAGCCCTTCTGCGGGCTCTACCCAACCCGGGCGCTCCCCTGGTAAAGCTGGCGGCAAAAAGGGTTCATACCCAGCCCCGGCTAAAACCAGGGCTCCCCCCTCTTCCCCCAGCGTGACCGTTTCCCGCAAGGCGAAACGGCCACGCGCCTCCACCGAGTCGTTAGACTCACAGGAGGCAACACCCCTGAAGATGGTCGCTAGGCCATCTTCCGGGGTTCCTAAAGCTGTCCGCCGAAAGGAGGACAGCAACAAAGGAGCTTCGGCTCCTTCGCCCACGCCCCGAGGTGGAGCGAGTGGCTCGGAGACGGTGGTTCCTCGAAAAGAGGCCCCCCCGCCTCCGAAGCCGCAGCGCCCGCCTAAGGTTTCGAGGCGGAGGGAGGAAAAGACTCGCATGGCGAGCCCAACCTCCCCCAATAAGTCCTCGAAGGCGACAGCGCCAACAGCGCCCGGGGTTCTGCCCCCGGGAAGCGTACGGCCATTCCCGTGAGGGTCTTCAATTCGAGGAGGGCCCCCGCGTCTCCTCCGAGCTAGGCCTGGAGGGTATATTCCTTCAATGGAATTGCCGTGGACTCCGGGCCAACTGGGAGGAGCTGCGGAGGCTCGCCTCGTCCCGTTCCCCGTTAGCTATTTTTTTGCAGGAGACCATGCTAGGCGCGTGCCCCCTGCCTGCCCTCCCGGGGTATAAGGGTCTTGCGACCCCACCACCGCGGGATGGCCGGGCTGGGGGATGCGCGGTTTACACCCGGCATGATGTCTCCGTTCTTCCTTTCTCTTTAGATACCTCCTTTCAGGCAGTGGCTGTGCAGCTACACCTGGATAGGAGGTATACTATCATTTCTGCGTACATTCCACCGTCAGCTGACTTCGACGCGGGGGACTTCCGCCGCGTCGTGGCACGGTTGCCGAGGCCCTATCTCTTGCTTGGAGATCTGAACGGCAGGCATCCTCTCTGGGGAGATTACTCCATAAATCCCAGGGGACAAGTCCTTGCCGATCTGATCGAAGAGCTTGAGATGGGTGTCCTAAACGTGGATGAGTTTACGCATCACTGTCCGAGAACCGCTTCATTTTCTTGCCTTGACCTATCTTTGTGCTCTTCGGATGCACAGCCTGATTTTGATTGGGGGGTGGTCGATGACCTCCATGGTAGTGATCACTTTCCCATTCAAATATCATTTTCAGGGCAACTGCCGCCTGAGAGACCACCTCGGTGGTGCTTGGCGCGGGCGCGGTGGCCTGCATTTCAGGAAATGACTGAATTCTCTATCTCAGTCGAGGAGTTTAGGTCGGTAGATGAGGCCGTTGAGTTTTTCTCCGGCAACCTCATCGCCGTGGGCCTGACTACTATTCCTAGGACGTCTGGCCGTTTTGCACGCCGACCACTCCCATGGTGGTCGGCCGAGTGTGAGACGGCCCTCAAACAGAAGCGTTATGCCTACATGCGCTATAAGCGCCGCCCGAACGATTTCACTGTCGCTGAATTTCGTCGGGCTAGGGCTAGGTTCCGGTATATTTCGAAGCACGCCCGCCGCTCTTCTTGGCGGGCATACGTGTCTTCACTTAACGGGAAGACCCCTTTAGCTGAGGTGTGGAAGCGAGTCAAAAGGATTCGGGGCAAGTTCTCGCAGGACCCCCCTCCCGTTCTCCAGGAGAATGGGACCGCAATCTCGGACCCCGCGTCCGTGGCGGAATCCTTAGCGACCGCTTTCTCCGCATTCTCTAGCCGTGATGCTGCTCCGCCAGCATTCAATGCACGTCGTGATGTCGCGGAAGGCCGCCGGCTGGACCTTACCTCCAGAGGCGGAGAACCCTTCAACGATAAGTTTACTGTGAGTGAGTTGCGTTCCGCTCTCGCTTCGTGCGCGGACACCGCCCATGGTCCGGACGATGTCCCGTACGCCATGCTTCGACACCTGGGTGAGCGAGGCATGGCCTTTCTGTTAGATATGTTCAACAGGATCTGGGTGGAAGGTCTTCTCCCAGACTCCTGGCGAATCGCTACTGTGCTCGCCTTTCGCAAGCCAGGGAGAGATCACTCTACTCCGACCGGTTTCCGCCCAATCTCTCTAACCTCTTGCGTGTGCAAGTTGATGGAGAAATTGGTAAATGTTAGATTAGCCTATTTCCTGGACAGCGGAGGCCATCTGTCTTCTGCACAGTGCGGCTTCCGTAAGTTTCACTCCACGTCGGATGCTCTGCTCCGACTGGAAAATGCCGTCTGCGAGGCTTTCCTTCGTAGACAGCACTACGCCACGGTGTTTTTTGATCTGGAGAAGGCCTATGATACCGCATGGCGATACGGTATCATGGAGACTCTCCACACGATGGAGGCGAGGGGACGCCTCCCAATGTTTATATCTGAATTTTTGCGAGATCGTCGATTCCGCGTACGGGTGGGGGGAGCCCTCTCTGCCCCAAAGGAGCAGGAAGAGGGTGTCCCGCAGGGAAGTGTCCTCAGTGTCACACTCTTTGCCCTGAGCATCAACGGCATCACCTCGGTGCTGCCGGAAGATGTTCTCGCTACGCTCTACGTGGACGACCTTTCGATCTCTTTTGGCGCGGCCCAGATGCCAACTCTGGAGCGTCGACTCCAACAGGCATTGAACCGCGTCTCTCGCTATGCCGAAGCGCACAGGTTTCGGTTTTCTTTGGCCAAGACTAAGGTGGTGCACTTCTGCCGCCATCCACGGCTTCACCCCGACCCAGATTTGTTTCTTAATGGGGTGCGCCTGGATGTGGTTGAGTAACACCGTTTCCTTGGTCTTGTATTCGACCGACGCCTCACCTGGGAGGCTCATATTCGCAGCCTTAGGGTCTCTTGTACCCGCGCCATGGAAAATTCTCCGTTCCGTGACGTTCAGCGCTTAGGGCGCTGATAGGGCTACCGCCTTACTTTTTTATCGATCCTTTGTTCGCTCGAAGCTCGACTACGGATGCGAGTTTTATGCATCCGCAGCCGAGCGTTTATTGCGGAAGGTGGATTCAATCCACCACACCGGCCTTCGCCTTGCGACCGGTGCCTTCCGCACTTCCCCCATTGAGAGCCTGTTGGTCGATGCTGGGGAGATGCCACTCGCTCTGCGCCGCGTGCAGTGCATCACTCGCCTGTACGCGCGAGCCCGGCGCCTCCCTCAGTCGCCAACAGCTCTCACTGCATCCGCAGCTGATCTCGATGGTGCCTATGCCGCCGAGAGACGCCAGTCATACCCTAAGCCCTTTGGGTTTAGGGCCAGGAAACTCCTTCGAGAGGTAGATATAGCTCTCGGGCCGGTGGCGCCCCTGGTTCTGCCCAGGACGCCACCCTGGAGGGTACCACATTTGGCTATTTGTCGCCACGCCTCTGCTCCCAAAGCTTGTACTGCGCCGGGAGTATTGCGTTTGACCTTTTTGGAGCACACATCGTGTCACGCTGGTACCGTGCCAGTGTATACGGATGGCTCCAAGTCCCAAGAGGGGGTCGGCTTCCACGCCGTATCCCCTCTGTTTGAAGTCAGCGGGGCTCTACCAGGCGCTGCGTCTGTCTTCACGGCCGAGCTGGTGGCAATACACCACTCGGTACGGGAGATTACGCGACGTGCCCGGTTCGGAGACCGGATTGTGATCTATAGCTACTCACAAAGCGCCCTGAGTGCTCTCGGGGCATTGGAATCTCCGCATCCCCTGGTTCGCGATATCCGTGACGCCACGGTTTTGGCGAGCCGGGCAGATGTCGAGATTATCTTCTGCTGGGTTCCTGGACATGTAGGAATTGCGGGGAATGAGCGCGCCGATGAGGGCGCCAAAGAGTCCGCGAGGACTCTGCGACCGGACCAGCGTTTCGCTCTTCCTCACACCGACTACATGGCAGGAATACGGGCAGCTCTTCGGACTGCTTGGCAAAGAAGATGGGAGACGGTCGAAGGGAACTTAAAGTTGCGTGCCATTGCGCCGCGACTGTTCCCATGGACCTATCCCCCAATGCCGCGGCGGCTTCAGGCTGCTTTCTGTCGTCTCCGAATCGGACACACTCGTGTGACGCATCGCTATCTGATGAAGCGCTCGCCTGCGCCCTATTGCAACGACTGCGTCGTCCCCCAGACTGTTCGGCACATTCTTGTCGAATGTCCCAGTCTGGGTGATCTTCGCGCACGACACCTGTCCCGGTACCGGGATGGGCGGGGTCGCTACCGCCTGTCCCTTGTGCTCGGGACGAGTGCGTGTACTTTGACTGGTGGACTTATTGACTTTTTGGGGGAGGCCGGCCTTCTCCCTTTTATTTAACCTCATTTAATTGTTGTTGTTGTTCTTGTAATTGTTTTTGTTATTGCTTTGTTATTGTTATTGTTATTTCTTTTTATTGTTTTCTGTTTAATTTTTTAAAGTAGCCTAGAACTAGGCTGTTTTTTACGGCGACTTATGCCTAAGTCGGCAGTCGCCAGATAGCCCCTTTAAAAAAAAAAAAAAAAAAAATCTTCGGACTGCTTGGCAAAGAAGATGGGAGACGGTCGAAGGGAAATTAAAGTTGCGTACCATTGCGCCGCGACTGTTCACATGAACCTATCCCCTAATGCCGCGACGGCTTCAGGTCGTTTTCTGTCGTCTCCGAATCGGACACACTCGTGTGACGCATCGCTATCTGATGGAGCGCTCGTCTGCGCCCTATTGCGACGACTGCGTCGTCCCCCAGACTGTTCGGCACATTCTTGTCGAATGTCCCAGTCTGGGTGATCTTCGCGCACGTTACCTGTCCCGGTACCGGGATGTGCGGGGTCGCTACCGCCTGTCCTTTGTACTCGGGACGAGTGCGTGCACATTGACTGGTGGACCTGTTGACTTTTAGGGGAAGGCCGGCCTTCTCCCTTTTATTTAACTAGGTTTTGTTGTTGTTTTGTTATTGTTATTGTTTTCTTTCTAGGTCACTGCGTGACCTAGAAAGAAAACAATAGTTTCATGGCAAATGGGCCCGAAGGACTGGCACCAGTGGAAGGAATGATGAATTCCGACAAGTGCCAAGCATCTATTCCCGACACTTCATGAACGCTTTCCAAACAGTAATGTCATCCAGCAGGACAATGCCTCATGCCACGTCTCAAAAAAATGCAATGTTTCTTCCGAGCCGAGAAGATTACAGTACTGGAATGGCCTGGAAATTCACCAGACCTTAATTCAATTGAGAATCTGTGCGCAATCATCAAGCAAAGGATCATGGCGAGGACTTTTCCACAATGGAAGTGCTGATTTGAGGTGTTATACAGGCCTGGTATCTCGATGAGGCATTGCGGAATATGAGCCACAAATTGGTGGAACCCATGCCAAGTCGGATTGCTGAGCTTATTAAAGCAAAGGGAGGACATTAGGGTGTTTCACTCCGTGGGTAAAAAAATGAAATATGTTGAAAGTTGTCAGCACGGGTGTTCCCTTGTTTCTTATGACCCATAAATACTTTATGCAAAAATTTGGTTTGATTCGTTGATATTTACTGGTCGCACAGATTGACAAGATTCCACATTTCAAGTGAAACTTCGAAAGAATCAATTGGAGAAGAAGAAAAAAAATTGCAACAAACGGTATTCAACTGAAAACTACCAGACAAAGTTGTGAAAAATTCCAGGGGGGCACCAGAAATGCATAACAATTCTGTAACTAGAGCAGGGCAATCAAGTCGGTGGATAGAGCTCAAGGAGCAGGAAAGAACTTAGCGGCTACTCCAACCTTGGTTCTCTTGACGGTCTTGCGGTCATGATGAACAACTTTAAGGGGGAACTGTTTCTGTTGCTTGTAAATGGTTCGTGCTTGGAGTCTTTGGATCAGTGGCACTCCTCCCTCTGCTGCATCATTGACGACATGCAGGCGTTGGACGGTGCAGAACATGTACCACGTTCTGGGTAGTGACCCTCCCAGCGAAGACCCCAATGGCCTCTAAAGTTCGCCTTGTCACCAATTCGGGAAGACCCTCAGGGAGAATGAAGTTCTTTTCAAGTCTTGAGTGCTTTTGAGGTTGCTGGACGGCTTAGGTTCTTGACTATGGCCGCCCGGCCATCGGGAGATATTCGTTCGTCGAAGAACGCTCCTTGCTCCGAGAGGTACCAGAGGTGCCTTCGGAGGGCTTTATCTGCCTTTGACCCGAGTTCTCTATCCACAAACAGCTGGAGAGACTCCAAGAACTCGAAGTCATTCTTCGGTGAACAGTTCGGGACGGCTGCCTCATGCCAGAATCTGACGAAACGGACCAGTCGTCGGACTCGCGTTTTTCCGACCTCGTCAGCTCCAGTTGTTGCGAAAACAGGGCAATCTTGAGGATGTAAATAGCCTTTGCCATCCATCTCGCCTGATGGTAGGCTCCAGGGGCCCTGAATCGAGGCAGATCCCCGCTCCATCCTCCCAGGTAGACAAGAGAGAGCTGAAGGAGTTCGAGATGGTCCTCCCTTGGGTGGGCTCTGTCACGGATGACTTCCCTAAGGAAGTTTATCATCTTTAGCCTCTGTGATTCGCTCGACTCATCCAGGGGTTCTTCGTCGTTGAGGGGACCGACGGATGTCTTGTCCAAGAAATCCCATCTTTCTCGGAATCGCTTGAACAGGGGAATCTCTGGACCTGGGGGAGGGCCGAAGAGGAGTTCGTAGGTGTCCTTCAGTACCACCTCATGAATGTGATGCCGCCATGCCAGCCAAAGAAGGTCTTCCAAGGGACTGTTCAATTATGTGCACGCTCCGCTAATTATACCACTGTTGGACGCAGTCGTATCAAAGGAGCGAGCGATGATCTTGTCAGCAATCTGATACGTTTCCAGCAGCCGAAGGACAGTAGCCACTACTTCTCTCCCGGTCCCTTCAATGGCGATAGGTACTCCAAGAAGCTCCTCGAAGTTGGTCCCAGTAAGCACAACAGAGATTCTCCTCTGAGATCCAAGATGTGGCAGCACTTTGAATCAGTTTGCCATCCCAAACGAGGACAAAGGGAGGTGGATCACGGAAGGTTTCTTTTCAATGCCCTTTGCTTCAGTTTCTCAGTTCTTTCTCCTCATCCGATGCACCGTGGAGGCAGAGGGGATCTCCAAGACATTATGCCCCAAGCTTGAGGCTGCAGCAACGGATGACGCAGCAGCTTGACGACATGAAAGGTTTTCCCGGTCCCAAGTCGTGGTCAGGGCTGGGGTCATTGGGTTCCTGGACGGCCTTCTCCTCCGTGGGCTTTTTGCGGGAGAAGGGCAGCCTTGGAAGTCCTCATCCGACACAGATGATCCAGAAGAAAAAGAGGATGAATCGGAAGTGTCTTCCAGGGCAACCTTCTTCAACAACTTATCCACTTCAGCCTCTTTCTTCCTCTTCCTCATCTGTCCCTTCTTCATTTCGTCAGCCTTCTTGGCGACAGCGGACACATGGAGTTTATCGACACTTTCCATTGAACAGGACTATCTGTCCTCCCTCTGCAGTTCCAGAAAGGCCAAAGCTTCTTCTGGGACGTTGGCCTCTGCGATGTTACCGCTCGCCCTTCCAAACCTCCCTCTTTGTCACGGCGGCAGATGTCTTCCGCTTGGCTTCCTTCTTGAAGCTCACGTAATCGTTTTGAAGGTTCTTGATGTTACGACGGATCACGTGCTCCGCCTTGACAGTGAGGTTCGCTTTCTCCCACACTTCGTGCAGCTTGAGAGAGGTGCTCTTGGCAGCCTCCGCGAGGGTCTCCCTCTGCACCTGATGGTGGTGGAGGAAGACCAGGAGGACATCTTCCCGTGATGTCAGGCGGGTTCCCAAGAAACCTGGATTCGGCGACTCCTCCAAGAGCCAGAGAAGGTTCTTGCTTCGTGTAGAAGACATAATCTGAAAAAAAAAACGGCAACATGTCATTCAGAATGGGAAGTTAATACCTTCACCATGAAACTCTCTTCGCTACCACTGGACACCACAGAAAAGACAAAAGTGTGCGACCTGTTAACATGGTTCGATTTTGCTAAGATTTTGCATGAAACACTTTTTATAGGAAAGGTCTAAAGGCAAACCTGTACTGATAAAAATTATTGCACTTCACAAAATATGAAACCCCCTAGAGGACATATTTATTATTAACTGTCAACATTAAGATGATATGCATGCTATGATTTTGAGAGTAATATATGAATAGTGAAACTTGGCGTTTTTCTATCACTGTCCCAATTAATTTCCACACCACTGTAGCTACTCTGTATGACAAGAGAAAGTGTTGTAGAGTGGTCAGTTATTTCCAAGTGGAAATGAGACAACTACCCCCATCTGGAGCTAATCCTGAGACGGGTCCACCCAGGCGGTTAAACAAGGCCCTCTGGACACTTGATGGTTCGCTTGTCTAGGTAACACCGCACTGTACCATAAATTTGGTAAAACAAATAGTTTAAGTGTGGACTACTCCGTAGAAGACATCGCCGAACAGCTGGATGACTATGGAGCAGTCAAGGTCAAGCATGTGATGAGGAAACACGGAGGGGGCCTCGAGACCCACCCTTACACTCTTCGTCACGTTCGATCGTGACAGGCATGCCGAGTCGGTGCGTGTTGGTTATTATCGCTACTGCATTATGCCATGGTTTTACTACTGCCAATGTTTCAGGCACACAAATTGCTTTTGCAGCCCTGCCAAATCGGGTCAAGCTGAAATATGTTTATCTGCGCAAAGGCCTTACATGACAAGACTGCCATGTAAGGCCAACTATGTGAATTGTGAAGAAACACACCCTGCTTCATCGAAGGAATATAGCTCTTACCTTCTAGAGAAAGAGGTCTTGGTCTTTCAGATTGTGGACCGAATCTCTTTTGAGAAGCCAAGGGTTTTGTCCTGTTATGCCCCGTGTGTTCTGGAACTTCTTATGCCTCTCAGGTTAAGAAAGTACCCTTCGATCCTGACCCCTCCAAGCTTACGCTGTAGTGGATGGTCCCTGTAACCACCCGCCACAAAGGTCTGCTCAGCCACTCGTGAAACGCCTGGTAGATCGGAAGGAGTCTCAAGGAAACGCAAATACTTTTTTTTACTCAATTTTCTTTATTTAGAGAGCATCCCACAGGAAAATGAAAGGCGGATTCCAAGAAAATGCAGAAAACACAGACTAAAATAAGAATACTAGGCGCTTACAAGACAAATTACTTTGAACTTAGAATAAAGCAATTTCAATCTACACACAATTTTTCCGCTAGCTCGCTCCCCTAATCCATTCCGGTTTTGGCACAACCACAACTTATGACCCCGTAAGGGGCACAGTGATTTGCTTTCCTGGCTGCCATGCTGACAGGACTCAGTGCCCCGTTCGGCCCCAGCTTAGCCTCTTCTCCTTTCTGACGCTCTGTCTTCTTAACCTCCATACAATTTCTCCCACAACTTTCTCTGGTTGGCCTCTCACCAAACTAACACCCAGCTCTAGGTAAAAAAGACTGGGGGTCCCCCGCCTTCCCCCCCCCTTCTCGCGGAAGACGCGGGGACGTATGGGACGGCTGCCGTTTTGGTATGCGAGTAATTCAAGAATGGCACGTCCGTCCCCGGTGCTCTCCCTGGTGGGGAGTCCTTGAACAAGTCCGATGCTACCTGGCGTTTTCAAGCCCGCTGGCTTCAAATGTTTCCTTGTTATTCGCTGCACTGATAGCATCATGTTGGCTAAGGGCAACATGATCCATCACAGGAGAGCTCTAGCTAGTGTTATTGGTAGAGAGCCGAAGGTGACCCGTTTCTCTGACGTGAGCCTTCTGGCGAATGTGTCAAATTCCTCAGAGGCAGCCATGATTAGTGCCCTTCGGCCCCCCAAAACCCAGGTTTTATTCTGAGTTTTTTCAAAACTCAGTCTTTATCCCAAAACAAACACTACAAGCATTAGAATAATGTAAAAAAATAATAGCTATCTCTCTTTTTATTATATTAATAATTAATTAGTTTAATAATTATATTATAGTAAAAACAGGTCACTGATCCAGAAATGTGGGTACCCATGATAGCCATAACCTGTAGAAGGAGAGATGAATTATGAGTCAGTATCAGAGAAATAATCTTAATTTGATACATTTTTGTTGAAATTATAAACATAAATATGCATTTTCAATAAAATAATGATAAGTACCATTCATTTATTGAAAATAATAGTGTAATTTTGAAAAAAAAAACCGTAATAAAACCTGTGTTTTTTTATTTGCCAACCCTGCCTTTCGGACACTTGATGGCACACCACTGAGGGTGATGCCACACTCTACCATGAACTTTGTGAAAGTAGTTTATGTGAAGGAACTCGTGGACTACTCCATAGAGAACATCGCCTTCGAGCTGGCCGACCATGGGGCGGTCAAAGTCAAACAGAGGGGCCTCGAGCTACGAGCATGGTCGTTTCCGTGCCCATTCGGAACAATTCTGCAGGTTCTACCCACCCCAGGTGCTTTCCTGTTAGAGCTAGTGCCATAAAGGGTTCACACGAATTCTCCCAGCGGACCGTTTCCCAGAAGGCTAAACGGTCACGCGCCTCCACTGAGTCGTTAGACTCACAGGAGTCAACACCTTTGAAGTTGGTCGTTAGGCCATCTTCCGAAAGGAGGACACCACTAGCGCTAGGCTGGGTGACTCGAAGGCGGTAGATCCTCCAAAGAAGGATTCCGCCTCCCAAGCAGCCCCGCCTGCCTAAGGTTTCGAGGCGGAGGGAGAAAAAGACTCGCATGGCGAGCCAAACCTTCCCCCATAAGTCTTCGAAGGCGAGAGCACCTTCAGCGCATTATCCAGCCAACAGTTCCCGAAGTTCTGCCTCCGGGAAGCGTACGGCTATTCCCGTGGGGGCTCTTCTCTTCAAAGAGGGCTCTCAATCTCGGACCCAGAGTCAATGTCAGAATCCTTCGCGACCGCTTTCTCCGCATTCTCTAGCCTAGATGCTTCTCCGCCAACATTCATACGCGTCGCGATGTCGCGGAAGGCCGCCAACTGGCCTTTACTTCCAGAGGCTGATAACCCTTCAACGGCAGTTTTACTTTGAGTAGTTTCGTTCCGCTCTCGCTTCGTACGTGGACACAGCCCCTGGTCCGGATGATGTCTCGTACGCCATGCTTCGACACCTCGGTGAACGAGGTATGGCCTATCTGGTAAATTTGTTCAACAGGGTATCCTGTTCAAGGGTATCCTAGACTCCTGGCGAATCGCTACTGTGCTCGCTTTTCGTAAACCGGGAAAAGATCACTACCCTGGCCGGTTTCCGCACAATCTCTCAAACCTCCTGCCTGTGCAAGTTGATTGATAAATTGGTAGCCTGGTCCGGATGATGTCCCGTACGCCATGCTTCGACACCTCGGTGAACGAGGTATGGCCTATCTGGTAAATTTGTTCAACAGGATCTGGGTAAAGGGTATCCTCCTAGACTCCTGGCGAATCGCTACTGTGCTCGCTTTTCGTAAACCGGGGAAAGATCACTCTACCCTGGCCGGTTTCCGCACAATCTCTCAAACCTCCTGCCTGTGCAAGTTGATTGATAAATTGGTAGCCTTTTTCTGGACTGCGGAGGCCATCTGTCTTCTGCAAGTTCCACTCTTCTCCGACTGCAAAATGCCGTCGGCGAGACTTTTCATCGTAGACAGCACTACTCCACGGTGTTTTTCGATCTGGAGAAGGCCTATGATACCGCATGGCGATACGGTATCGTGGAAACTCTCCGCATGATGGGTGCGAGGGGACGCCTCTCAATCTTTATATCTGAATTTCTGCAAGATCGTCGATTCCACCTACGGGTGGGAGAGGCCCTCTCCGGCCTAATGGAGCAGGAAAGTGTCCAGTATCAAAGGCATCACCTCGTTGCTGCCGGAACATGTTCTCGCTACCTTCTACATGGACGACCTTTCATTCTCTTTTGGCGCGGCCCAAATGCCAACTCTAGAGCGTCGACTCCAACAGGCATTGAACCATGTCTCGCTATGGCGAAGCGCATAGGCTTCGGTTTTCTTTGGCCAAGACTAAGGTGCTGCATTTCTGCCGCCATCCGCGGCTCCAACATGACCCAGATTTGTTTCTAAGTGGGGTTCGCCTGTAAGTGGTTGACTCGCGCCGCTTCCTTGGTCTTGTATTTGACCGACGCCTTACCTGGGAGGCTCATATTCGTAGCCTTAGGGTATCTTGTACCCGCGCCATTGACATCCATCGTTCCGTGATGTTCAATGTCTGATAGGGCTACCGCCTTACTCCTTTATCAATCCTTTTTTCGTTCGAAGCTCGACTACGGTTGAGAGTTCTATGCATCCGCAGCCGACCGTGTATTGCAGAAGGTGGACTCGATCCACCACACCAGCCTTCCCCCATTGAGAGCCTACTTGTCGATGCTGGGAAGATGCCACTCGCTCTGCGCCGTGTACAGTGCATAATTCGCCCGTACGCGCGAGCCCGGCGCCTCCCTCAGTCGCCAACAGCTCTCACTGTATTCGTAGCTGATCTCGACGGTGCCTGTGCCGCCGAGAGACCCCACCTCATACCATAACCCGTTTGAGTTTAGGGGTAGGAAGCTCCTTCGAAAACTAGGTATAACTCTCTGGCCGCTGGCCCCCCTGGTTCTGCCCAGGATGCCACCCTAGAGGGTACCACCTTTGACTATTCGTCGCCACGCCTCTACTCCCAAAGCTTCTACAGCAGCGGGAGTAATACGTTCGGCCTTTTGGGAGCACACCGTGTCCCCCTGGAACCGTGCCAGTGTATACAGATAGCTCCAAGTCCCAAGATTGGGTCGGTTTCTACGCCTTGTCCCCTCTGTTTGAAGTCAGCGGGGCTCTACCAGGTGCTGCGTCTGTCTTCACGACCGAGCTGGTTTCAATACACCGCTCGGTACGGAAGATAACGCGACGTGTCCGATTCGGAGACCGGATTGTGATCTATAGCGACTCGCAAATCGCCCTGAGTGCTCTAGGGGCATTGGAATCTCCGGTGCCTAAGAGTCCGCGCGAACTGGGCGACCAGACTTGAGTTTTGCTCTTCCTCATACCGATTACATGGCAGGAATACGGTCAGCTCTCCGGGCTGCTTGGCAAAGAAGATGGGATTCGGTCGAGGATAACTTAAATTTCCGTGCCATTGCCCCGTGACTGTTCCCATGGACCTACCTCCCAATGCCGCGACGGCTTCAGGTTGCTTTTTGTCTCCGAATTTTGCACACTCGCCATTTGATGGAGTTCTTGCCTGTGCCATACTGTTAATACTGAGTTGTTCCCTATACTGTTCGGCACATTCTTGTTGCCTTTTTGCTTTTTATTCGTTGTTGTTTTTGTAGCCTTCGTGTTTTTTTATCTTTATTTGTTATTTATATATTATTTGTTTTTTAATCTGGCCTAACATTAGGCTAGGGTGCGAGTACGGCGACTTTTGCCCGAGTAGGCAAAAGTTGACTCCTAGTCGAGGTCGGTGGATGAGGCCGTTAAGTTCTTCTCAGGCAACCTCACTCCCGTGGGACTAACTACTAATCCTAGAAAGTTGGTCGTTCTGCACGCCGTTTGCTTCCTTAGTGGTTAGCAGAGTATGAGACTGCTGTCAGTCAGAAGCGATATGCCTACATATGCTATAAGCATCGCAAGAATGATTTAACCCTTAGTGGATCTCCTTTTTGGAGCGGAACGTGGCAGACTAGATCCGTGCCAATGTACACGAATTGCTCCAAATTACAAGAGTAGATGCACTTCGACCATGTATCCTTTCTGTTTGAAGTCACCAGAGCTCTGCCAGGCGCTGCGTATGTCTTCACGACCGAGCTGGTTGCAATACACCGTTCGGTACAGGAGATAACGCGTCCTCCCCGGTTCGGAGACAGGATTCACAAAGCGCTTTGTGTGCTCGTGTCATTGGAATCTTCACACCCCCCTGGTTAGTGATATCTATGACGCCATAGTTACGGCGAGCCGGCGTATGTCTAGATTATCCGGCTGAGTTACTGGACATGTGGGGAATGAGGGGGCCAAAGAGTCCGCAGGGATATGGCGACCAGACCATCGTTTCGCATTTCCTCACTCTGACTACAAGGCAAAAATTACATCAGCTTTAGGGACTGCGTGACAAAGAAGATGGGAGACTGCCGAGGGGGAACTTAAAATAGCGTGACATTGCGCCGTGACTATTTCTTGGGCCTACCCACAACGCTGCGACGGCTTCATGTCGCTTTCTGTCGCCGTGGAATTGGGCACACTCACAAGATGAATTGTCATTTAATGACGTGCTTCCCTTCAGCTTACTGCACCGACATCTTTGTCTCGAAAACCCTGTGCGCATTCTTGTTAAATGTCCTATTCTGGGTGATCTTCTCGCACGTTATTTGGCCTACACCATTTTATTCAGCTCTTTAGTGTTGGTCACTGGCAAAGAAGATGTGAGACGGTCCGAGGGGAACTTAAAGTTGCCTGCCATTGCGTTGCGACTGTTCCCATGGATTTACTTCCCAGTCCCGCGACGGCTTCAGGTTGCTTTCTGTCCTCTCCAAATTGGGCACATTCGCGGGACGCACCGCCATTTTTTTTTGTAGGAGGCTGTCCTTCTCCACTCTATTTGATTGTTTTTGTAGGTCGCATGTTCCTGCGCCGAAGCTCGCTTCCTTTTTGCCTTTTTGCTTTTGTTTTACTTTTTTATCTTTGTTATTTATTTATATATCGTTATTTATTTTTTAATATAGCCCCAAGTAGGCAGTCGCCAGATGGGCTCCTAAATTTAAAAAAGGTTGTTGGTCGCTTTCTCCATCGCCGGACAGGGTTTGCAAATCAAAAAACCAAGATTTTGTGGGGCTTTTTCAAATGAAATTTAAAAAAAAAAAACAGGTTTGGGTTGGGTTTTTTTTTTTTCAAAATTACACCTTTTTTTTTTTCAAGAAATGAATGCTACTTATCATTATTCTATTCAAAATTCATATTTATTTTTTAGAATTTAAACAAATATGTATCAAATTAAGATTATTTCTCTGATACTGACTCATAATTCGTCTCTCCTTCTACAGATTATGGCTATCACGGGTACCCATAATTCTCGATCAGGGATCTGTTTTTACTATAATATAATTATTAAACTAAGTAATTATTACTATTATATAAAAATAGAGATAGCTATTCTTTTTCTATTTTATTCTAATGCTTGTAACATTTGTTTTTTGAAAAAACCCAAGATTTGAAAAAAAAGAAGAATAAAACCCGGGTTTTATTGGGCTTTTTCAAAATTTGGGGGTTTTTGTCAAACCTATCGCCAGAGGAGGCTGGCCTCCCCCGAACGCAGGAACGTGTGTACTTCTTTTGTTTTTGCATTTAACTGGGTGTTTTATTCAGTGGGGGTGCGTCTTTTTGCTTTTTTAATATTATTATTTAGCCTAGCATTATACTATAAGATAATTTTGGCGACAGGCCCTTGTAGACTGTTGCCGGATGAACCCTCAAAAGAAGTTTAGTGGCGTACCTCAGCAATCAGTTCTATCATAGATCTATATTATTCCTGGTTTTATATAAATGATCTTGGGTCGGATGTAAATAGCAGTGTCCATTCTTGTTGTTAACACAAAAGTTGCAGCTTTAGTAAATGAAGTTGAGGGTAACTGTAAAGTGCAGAGTGACTTAAATAATTTATTAGTTTGAGCGTAAAAGTGGCAAATGAATTTTAACCTAAAAATTATAAAATTATTATCATAGGAAAGGATATTGAGAACTTAGCAGAAATGGATGGGCATTGGCTAAATGTAATAGAGGATGCAAATGACTTAGGAGTAGTAGTAAAGATGTCACAGGTTTTCTAAGCAGAGTATCGTGTCAAAAAATTAAGCAAAGAGTGTGTTGGGCTTTATTAGGAGGAATCTTAGTTACGAAAGTAGGGAGGTTATTAAAATCTACAATTCATATGTCAGGCTACATTTAGAGTACTGTATACAAGCATGGTCCCCACACTTTAGACATGATATCAACCTGCTAGATTCAGTGCAAAGGAGGGCAACAGATGATGATACCTTCCCCTAAAGCACCTCGAATATGTGGATAGGTTGAAGGTGCTAAATATGTCCTCATTTGAAGGGTGTGTCAAAGGGGATATGATTGAACTTTTTTAAAATTTATTCTGCGTTAATTAAGTTGGATTTTAGCAAATTTTTTGAGTTTGAAATGTAGTAATTGGACTAAGTGCCACCACTTGAAAATTAAAAAAACGAAGTGTAGGTTGGATGTGAGAAATTTTTTTTTCACCACCAGACTGATTGATTACTGGAATGGTTTACCACAGGAGACAGACAATAAGAAGTCCAAATTTAAATATTTTCAAGCAAATTATGTTTTTGAGTTGTATTGGGTCAAATTACTTATTTCAATATCGATATTGTCTTGTAAGTGTGTCTTTATTTTTTAAATTAAGTCTGCCTTCGGTTTCTTTATTTATGATAATCCTTACTTGTCACTGCTGGATAATGGGTTTGGATGAGGGACGTTAAAGATGCTTGCAATATAATTAAGGCAAACACTAGGTCTGGTCAAGTAACTTTGGGAAGTTCCAATTGTGAGCCACAGTACACAATAATTATGTAGAAATTCCTAGCTCTTTTTTTTAATAAGTTTTCCATTTGTATTTCAGGTGTATGGTCCTTTGCTGTGACCAACGTGTCTGGATCAACCTCCTCATTGCTTCATGTGACAATATCTTAATCCATCGTCTCACATCACATGTTTTATTGGGGCATTGTCCCTCAAAACACTGGGGATTGCGATAAGTGGTTGTCGACTCGCTTTGTGTCTTCCGTAAAAATGATTGGGTTTCTAAGCATAATGATTTAGTCTCCGGATTTAACAGGTGTCGGTGATTAAAGGGCCCTGGTGTCGGGCTTATGACAGGCTCTTTAATAGCCAGTATGAGGTCATTGTGTCTGCACTCTACTGAGTAATGATAGAATTCCATTTTCTTTTTATTGTAAAAGGAAATTTTGTGAGGGGATATTGTAGTAATCTTCATTTTCTACCAGTTCCCTGGAAGAAATGCAACTAATCAATATAAAAAGTGAATTTTGATCTTTGAGAAAATTTATTTCGACACGCTTACTACTAGTTCACCTTGTTAATTTACATAGAGGTATTGTTTATTCTTTAGCAGCTTCTTTCCCCTTGGATATCAAGAACTTTTTTCGTATTGTGCAAATGTTTTATGGCTTTGAGAGGAAGGTGCAGGCCTTTCATTTGTGTTGTACAAAGGCTTTGGATGTTGGCCATTTCTGTACAACTAGATGCACACCTTGGAGTAAATTACCTTCTAATAAGGTTCGTACCTGCATCATTTGCTCGATTTGGTTTTCTCTTTTGTGTCATGATCCCCGTCTCATGCGATGCCTCTCTTTGCTTCCTGCATTCCATTTTCGTTGCCTCCCTGTCATCCCAAAGGAACTCTCCAGCTAACCAGTGGCGCACTTTGCGTTTCCTTTCCTACCTCTTCTTGACACCCCCCGTAAGGGGCGCGGCGATTTGCCATCCTGACCGCCGTACTGACGGGACGCAGCACCCCGTCCAACCCAAGCTTAGCCTCTTCTCCTTCCTTCACGCACTTATGTTTCCCCCCCCCTGTTTCCTCGCTTTTCATACAACCACTCCCACAACTTTCTCTGGTCAGCCTCTAATTTCACAGGGTAGATGCTGACCTTCTTCTCAACCAACCATCCCGGATTGGGGCTGAGGGGGGGAGGGGACAATGATCCCTCACCCCTGAGCTCCATTTTGGGATGGTGGGTTTTTAAATAACCTGCTTTATCCCCACCCACATTTTCCTCACCTCCTCTTCCTTTCTATTTTCAAACACTATACATTTTACGCCGTGTCCAAGGTGGAGCCTCCATGCTGAGGGAGTGCCAAGCCACCACGCGGGAGGGGTGGCCATGTATGGCGGCACCTGGTTCTGCCAGCCCCGTACGCACCCCTTGCAGGGCGGGCTACTGCGAGGGGTGATGAGCGATTGTTTCCTGTAAAAAAAAATAGGGTCAGCATGCCCAATGATGATACCCCCAAAAAATCTCCCGTTAATTTTCCCTTTTCCATCGTCGGATCCGCCCTCGGGCAGCTCCACAGAAAAAAGGGAGGTCCCCCCCGCCTCCTGTGATCTCGCAGGGGACCCTCCAAATCTCTCTAACCGGAGAGGAGGCTTACTCCTCTCCTTCGCCTACGGGTGTAGGGGATTCCCCCCCCCCTTGTCTGGAGGTGCCTTCGGGCACCTCCCTCTTTCCAGCGGCAGTCCACCCTTTTCTTTCCAAGGGGACTGCCAAGAAAGCCAGCAGGTAGCTTATAGCCGACCGCTCCCCATTGAAGCGGCTCGGTAGGGCAAACGCCCTTAGGGGGGTGAGGGAAGCCAGGCCCCATCGGTCGCTTTCCTCAAAAGACCTGCTGGCGAGAATATTGAACCTTGGCAGGGTCCCTCCCAAGACTTAACTTGTGACACCGCTGCCAATAGGGCCTGTGATATCCTGGGGTGTGGATGGCCAACTGGAAGCCCTCCCCCCCCCTGAGATAGACATGGTCATTGAGGCAATCCAGCCTTAGAGGGTAGGGCCTTCCATGGGAGCGAATCAGAGTCCGCCCCTATGCAAGGTGCTGCTGAAACGGCTAGGGTTTCCACGGCAGTACAAGGAGGGGAGGGATCTTCTCTGACTGGTGCCCCTGTGACTGCCAGGACCTTCTCCGTCTCGGAGAAGGACCTTGCTGAAGCCGGTCCATCTGGCCTGGGGGCTCTTGCCGGCGGAGGGTAGAAGCGAGTTCATTCCCTGCCCTCCTCTCGTAAAAAGGAAAAAGACTCGGGGCTCCTCTCCATCCGCAGGGGCTGCGGGGACGGATGGGTCTGCTGCCACTTCGGTAAGCGACCAAACCAAGATCGGCACATCCGGCCTCTCTGTTCCCCGGGTGCAGCGCGGAGCCTCGATTACATCAGGGCCCCTCATTCAGAGATTACCCGGCGTTTTCGAGTCTGCTGGCTTCAAACGATTCCTCGTTATTCGCTCCACTGATGGCACCATGTTGGCCAAGGGCAACATGATCCATCAGAGGAGAGGATTAACTAGTGCAATTAGTAGAAAGCTCAAGGTGACCCGTTTTTCAGACGGGAGCCTTCTGGCAAATGCGGCAAATCCCGCCGAGGCGGCCAAGATAAGTGCTCTTCGGACACTTGATGGCACGCCTGTGAGTGTGACGCCGCACTCTATCATGAACTTTGTGAAAGCAGTAGTTTATGGGAGGGAACTCGTGGACTACTCATAGAGGACATCACCTTAGAGCTGGCAGACCATGAGGCGGTTAAGGTCGAACGTGTGATGAGAAAACAGGGAGGGGCCTCGAGACCCACCCCTACACTCTTCGTCACGTTCGACTGTGACAACCTCCCTGCGTCGGTGCGTGCCGGTTGGTATCGCACCTCAGCCATACGAATCGCTCATATAGACGTGCAAAGTTGGGATTACCCGAAGTCTGTGTAAATTGCTCCAAGGCCGCACACGATAAGTCCAAATCGTGTATGGCCAAGTGTGTCAATTGCGGAGACCCGCACCCCGCTTCTTCGAAGCAATGTGGTGCATATCTCTTCGAGAAAGAAATCCTGGCCGTTCAGGCCCAGGATCGTCTCTCATTCCGCGAGGCTAAGGACTTGGTCCTGGCGCGCCCTGCTCTGCCTGGGACGTCTTACGACTCAATGCTAAGAAAGACACCCTCTGCTCCTGGCCCATCTAGGCCAACGAGCACGGTTGTTTCCGCGCCCATTCGGAGCCCTTCTGCAGGCTCTACTCAACCCAGGCGCTCCCCTGGTAAAGCTGGCGGCACAAAGGGTTCACACCCAGCCCCGGCTAAAACCAGGACTCTCCCCCCTTTCCCCAGTGCGGCCGTTTCCCGTAAGGCGAAACAGCCACGCGCCTCCACCGAGTCGTTAGACTCAAGAGGCAACACCCGTAAAGTTAGTCGCCAGGCCATCTTCTGGGGTTCCTAAAGCTGCCCCCTGAAAGTAGGACAGCAAGAAAGAAGTTTCGGCTCCTTCGCCCTCGCCTAGTGATGGGCTGGGTGGCTCGGAGACGGTGGATCCTCGAAAAGAGGGCTCCCCTGCCTCCGAAGCCACAAAGCCGCCTAAGGTTTCGAGGTGTAGGGAGGAAAAAACTCGCATGGCGATCCCAACCTCCCCCAATAAGTCCTCGAATGTGACAGCGCCTTCAGCATATTGTCCGGCCAATAGCGTCCGGGGTTCTGCCTCCGGGAAGCGTACGGCCATTCACGTGAGGGTCTACTCTTCGAAAAGGGGCCCCGCGTCTCCGAGCTAGGCCTGAAAGGCATATTCCTTCAATGGAATTGCCGCGGACCCCGGGCCAACTGGGAGGAGCTGCGGAGGCTCGTCTCGTCCCGTTCCACGTTAGCTAATTTTTTGCAGGAGACCATGCTAGGCTCGTGCTCCCTGCCAACCCTCCCGGAGTATAAGGGTTTTGCGATCCCACCACCACGAGATGGGGGCTGGGCTGGGGATGCGCGGTTTACAGCCGGCATGATGTCTCCCTTCTTCTTTTCACTTTAGATACCTCCTTTCAGGCAGTGGCTGTGCAGCTTCACCTGGATATGAGGTATACTGTTATTTCTGCGTACATTCCACCGTCAGCTGACTTCGACGCGGGGAACTTCCGCTACGTCGTGGCAGGCTTGCCGAAGCCCTTTCTCTTGCTTGGAGATCTGAACGGCAGACATCTTCTCTAGGTAGACTACTCAATAAATCCCAGGGGACAAGTCCTTGCCGATCCGATGGAAAAGCTTGAGATAAGTTTCCTAAATGTGGATTTGTTTACGCATCACTCCCCGAGAACGGCTTCATTTTCTTGCCTTGATCTATCTCTGTGCTCTCCCGATGCACAGCCTGATTTTAATTGGGGAGGTGGTCGATGACCTCCATTGTAGTGATCACTTTCCCATTCAAATATCATTTTCAGGGCAACTGCCGCCTGAAAGCCCACCTCGGTGGTGCTTGGCGCGGGCACGGTGGCCTGCATTTCAGGAAATGACTAAATTCTCTATCTCAATCGAGGAGTTTAGATCGGTAGATGAGGCCGTTGAGTTCTTCTCCGGCAACCTCATCACCGCGGTCCTGGTGATCGGCTGAATGTGAGACGGCCCTCAAACAGAAGCGTTATGCCTATAAGCGCCGCCCGAACTATTTCACTGTCAGTGAATTTCGTCGGGCTAGGGCTAGGTTCCGGTATATTTCGAAGCACGCCCGCCGCTCTTCTTGGCAGGTATACGTGTTTTCACTTAACGGAAAAACCCCTCAAGCAGAGGTGTGGAAGCGAATCAAAAGGATTCGGGGCAAGTTCTCGCCAGACGCCCCTCCCGTTTTCCAGCAGAATGGCACCGCAATCTCAGACCCCGCGTCCGTGGCAGAACCCTTCGCGACCGCCTTCTCCGCATTCTCTAGCAATGATGCTGCTCGGCTAGCACTCGATGCACGTCGTGATGTCGTGGAAGGCCGCCGACTGGACCTCCAGAGGCGGAGAACCTTTCAACGCCAGGTTTACTCTGAGTGAGTTTCGTTCCGCTCTTCCTTCGTGCGCGGACACCGCCGATGGTCCGGACGATGTCCCGTATGCCATGCTTTGACACCTGGGTGAGCGAGGCATGGCCTTTCTGTTAGATTTGTTCAACAGGATCTGGTTGGAGGGTCTCCTTCCAGATTCTTGGCGAATCGCTACTGTGCTCGCCTTTCGCAAACCAGAGAGAGATCCCTCTACTCCGGCCGGTTTCCGCCCAATCTTTCTAACCTTTTTCGTTTGCCAGTTGATGGAGAAATTGGTAAATGTTAGATTAGCCTTTTTTCTGGACATCGGAGGCTATCTGTCTTCTGCACAGTGCAGCTTCCGCAAGCTCCACTCCACGTCGGATACTCTGCTCCGATTGGAAAATGCCGTCTGCCAGGGCTCCCTTCGTAGACAGCACTACACCACGGTGTTTTTCGATCTGGAGAGGGCCAATGATACCGCATATAAACTCTCCACACGATGGGGGCGATGGGACGCCTCCCTCTGAATTTTTGCGAGATCGTCGATTCCGCGTACTGGTGGGGGGATTCCTCTCCAGCCTAATGGAGCAGGAATAGGGTGTCCCGCAGGAAAGTGTCCTCAGTGTTACACTATTTACCCTGAGCATCAACGGCATCACCTCGGTGCTGCCGGAAGATGTTATCGCTACGCTCTACGTGGAAGACCTTTCGATTTCTTTTGGCGCGGCCCAAATGCCAACTCTGGAGCGTCGACTCTATCAGGCATTGAACTAGGTCTCTCGCTATGCCGAAGTGCACAGGTTTCGATTTTCCCTGGCCAAGACTAAGGTGGTGCACTTCTGCCGCCATTCACGGCTCCACCCTGACCCAGACTTGTTTCTTAATGGGGTACGCCTGGAAGTGGTTGAATCGCACCGTTTCCTTGGTCTTGTATTTGACCGACGCCTTACCTGGGAGGCTCATATTCGCAGCCTTAGGGTCTCTTGTACCTGCGCCATGGACATTCTCCGTTCTGTGACGTTCAGCGCTTGGGGCGCTGATATCGATCCTTTGTTCGTTCGAAGCTCGACTACAGATGCGAGTTTTATGCATCCGCAGCCGAGCGTGTATTGCGGAAGGTGGACTCCATCCACCACGCGGGCCTTCGCCCGGCGACCGGTGCCTTCTGCACTTCCCCCAATGAGAGCCTACTAGTCGATGTTGGGGAGATGCCACTCGTTCTACGCCGTGTACAGTGCATTATTCGCCTGTACGCGCGAGCCAGGCGCTTGCCTCAATCGCTAACGGCTCTCACTGCATCCGCAGCTGATTTCGACGGTACCTATGCCGCCGAGAGACGCCAGTCATACCCTAAGCCCTTTGAGTTTAGGGCCCGGAAACTCCTTCGAGAGCTAGGTATAGCTCGGGCCGGTGTCGCCCCTGGTTCTGCCTAGGACGCCACCCTGGAGGGTACCACATTTGGCTATTTGTCGCCACGCCTCTGCTCCCAAAGCTTCTACAGCTTTGGGAGTATTGCGTTCGACCTTTTTGGAGCACACCTCGTGTCACGCTGGAACCGTGCCAGTGTATACGGATAGCTCCAAGTCCGAAGAGGGAATCGGCTTCCACGCCGTATGCCTTCTGTTAGAAGTCAGTGAGGCTCTGCCAGGCGCTGCGTCTGCCTTCACGGCCGAGCTGGTGGCAATACACCACTCGGTACGGGATATTACGCGATGTGCCCGGTTCGGAGACCGGATTGTGATCTATAGCGACTCACAAAGCGCCCTGAGTGCTCTCGAGGCATTGGAATTTCCGCATCCCCTGGCTCGCGATATCCGTGACGCCACGGTTTTGGCAAGCCGGGCGGATGTGAGATTATTTTCTGCTGTGTTCCTGGACATGTAGGAATTTCAGGGAAGGAGGGCGCCAAGAGTCTGCGCGGACTCTGCGACCGGATCAGCGTTTCGCTCTTCCTCACACCGACTACATGGCAGGAATACGGGCAGCTCTTCGGTCTGCTTGGCAAAGAAGATGGGAGACGGTTGAAGGGAACGTAAAGTTGCGTGTCATTGCGCCGCGACTGTTCCCATGGACCTACCCCCAATGCCGCGAAGGCTTCAGGTTGCTTTCCGTTGTCTCCGAATTGGACACACTCGGGACGCACCGCCATTTGATGGAGCGTTCGCCTGCGCCCTACAGTGAATACTTCGTTGTCCCCCAGACTTTTCCGCACATTCTTGTCGAATGTCCCAGTCTGGGTGATCTCCGCGCACGTTACCTGTCCCGGTACCGGGATGGGCTGGGTCGCTACCGCCTATCCCTTGTACTCGGGACGGGTTCGTTCACACCGACCTGTGGACTTTTAGACTTCTTGAGGAGGCCTGCCTTCTCTCCTTTATTTAAATAGGTTCCTGCGCCGGAGGGGGAGGCGGACCTTCCCCCGCCGCCGGAGCTTGCTTCCTGCTTATTACCTTTTTCTTTGTTTTATTTTATTGATGGTTTTTCTATTTGTTTTTTTAGCATCCCCTTTTAAATATGCCTAATTTTAGGCAATGTTGAATACGGTGACTAATCCCCAAGTAGGCAGTCGCCTGATGAGCTCTTTAAAAAAAAAAAAATCTTCCTGACACCACCTCAGCATAGATTTATGGCTCTCTAATCTGATACTATCAGTTTTAAGAATACTCTTGATGATATGTATTGTTGATATCTTAGTTCCTTTATCTTCTTTTGTTGTCCGCTTGATTCTGGGTATATTGTCCCTGTAACCATATGTACTAGATCTTTTTTCTTTAGAACAATATTGATAGTTCTCATAGTCTGTTCCCTTTGCATTTGCAAAATGAGCTGTAGGTAAAATCTTTTAAGCTTTGCGAGATTTGATCCATTTTGTAATGTAAAAAAACCCTGGAGATGATGGGTGCCATTAGATCCTATTTCTATTACTTTATTCACTCTTTTCGTTTTTTCAGCTACATCTACCAGTTTCCTACAAAGTGACGTTGATGCACTTCAACGCCACTAAAAATACACACTCATGCAACCACCTTTATTTCCTATTAAGAACAGCCACCCATCATTTCATCTGCGCTGAAGGCCTTTCATAGTGACGGGGTGATATGTACTATAGCATTTCCACTCTGAATCCATCCCTATGCAGAACGCCTAAGCCTCTTCCTTCACAAACACCCTCCATGCACAACCATCAAATCCCTCCTTGGTCAGTCCTCTCTCTCTCTCTATCAAACACTCATTCACATAATTTGCCCATCTTTTAGGCTGCATCCAAGCCCTTTACACGCTCTAATACTAATTCTCGTATATTCTCTTCGCAAGTCTCTTTCCACCCGTTTTTTTTTCATGTCCATACCAACTCAGAATATTTTCAGTCACAGCTTTCCTCACACCATAATAAACATAGCCAGTCGTTCCTCACTTTATCCACCATGAATATATTTTACCCAGTTTGTTTATCACTATCCACATTTTTTACATCAACCATCACTCTACTTGTCCATTTGTACTGCTCTCACTCGATATTCTTTCCTTCTCCTTCCATACCATAGTCTCACTCCCATACACCAACGTTGAACCAGCATACTCTTATACCACTTCCTAGCACATTCCAAACTCAAACCTTATGGTCACATTCTACTTCATCTCTACAACTATCACTTACAAGGCATCCTTAATACTTAAAACTTGTACTTGTTCACGGGCGACAATACAGAGTCGGATGTCAATCCTTCTCTGTTCTGCATTCACATTTTGTCCCTTCCTCTCTCATACCCATCAACTCCAGGTCATCAGTATATACCAACAAGAATAAAGTTTATTCCTCATCACTTTCATCTCACTTTCCTTCATTTTCATATGTAATTCTCTCAGCAGTCCATCCATAAATATATTAAGTACCCATGGTGACATCACATAACCTTGTATCTCTCCCCCACCACACACTTATCTTAAACCACGCACTCCAGCTATCTTTCACCCTAACGCATGCCTTACTTCCAACATAAATACTCTTCTCTCCTTCCAATAAGTTACCTCTCCATCCATTTCGTTTCTCTCCTCGTGGACTAGATAACCCGACTACTGGTAAGCCCGAAAGCACCAGAGGCCGGTCTTCGTTGTGGAGAAACTTGGTGGCCCGGGGTGAGGGGCACCTGTTCCGTGTGTGGAATATGTGAGTAGGAGTGCCCCATATGGGGACACTAGTACTCAATCGGCAGTTACGGAGTAGAGGGGGGAGAGTGTGTATGTTGTGTTGTGATGGTGGAAAGAGAAATGAGAGTGGTGTTGCGATTGGTTATGTCTAGCATGATCCTCGTGGCGGTGAGTATCAGCGTATCTACCCAATGGGAAGCAAGCTCATAACACTGCTGAAAATTTTGTGTCCGCGCTCGCATGAATTGAACCCCCGCCTCGACGATAGAAATCCTACGTGAACGCCCATTGTTCGTCCGCTATCAAACCTTCAATTATCATTATTTGTGCAATTATAAATTTTCCATACTTTGCCTACAATGCTCCACATACTTATCCCTCTCTAGTTCCCGCATTCACCTTTCTTCCTTTTATCCTTATACAACAACACTATTACTGCATCTTTCACTTTAAAATGCCTTACAACACAGCCACAAGGCCCATTCCATGGCACAATCCACTTTTTAAAATCTCAGTGACTCGCATCATCAACTCCAGTTTCCTTTCTATTCTTCAGACCTCTTTCAGCACTAAAACCTCCTGCATGTTTATTTCTTTGATACTCCAATACAACACCAGATTTACACACACGAAGCCAATCCTATTTATATTTGCATCACCATCCATACCCACAATAAGTATAGCTCTCGGGCCGGTGGCGCCCTGGTTCTACCCAGACTGACACCCTGGAGGGTACCACCTTTGACTATTTGTTGCCACGTCTCTGCTCCCAAAGCTTGTACAGCGCCGGGAGTATTGCGTTCGACCTTTTTGGAGCGCACATCGTGTCACGCTGGAACCGTGCCAGTGTATACGGACGGCTCCAAGTCCCAAGAGGGGGTCGGCTTCCACGCCATATCCCCTCTGTTTGAAGTCAGCGGGGCTCTGCTTCACGGCCGAGCTGGTGGCAATACACCACTCGGTACGGGAGATCAGGCGACGTGCCCGGTTCCGAGACCGGATTGTGATCTATAGCGACTCACAAAGCGCCCTGAGTGCTCTCGGGGCATTGGAATCTACGCCTTCCCTGGTTCGCGATATCCGTGACGCCACGGTTTTGGCGAGCCGGGCGGATGTCGAGATTATCTTCTGTAGGAATTGCGGTGAATGAGCGCGCCAAAGAGTCCGCGAGGACTCTGCGACCGGACCAGGGTTTTGCTCTTCCTCACACCGACTACATGGCAGGAATACGGGCAGCTCTTCGGACTGCTTGGCAAAGAAGATAGGAGACGGTCGAAGGGAACTTAAAATTGCGTGCCATTGACCTATCCCCCAATGCTGCGACGTCTTCAGGTCGCTTTCTGTCGTCTCCGAATCGGACACACTCGTGTGACGCATCGCTATCTGATGGAGCGCTCGCCTACGCCCTATTGTGACGACTGCGTCGTCCCCCAGACTGTTCGGCACATTCTTGTCGAATGTCCCAGTCTGGGTGATCTTCGCGCACGTTACCTGTCCCGGTGCCGGGATGGGCTGGGTCGCTACCGCCTGTCCCTTGTACTCGGGACGAATGCGTGCACATTGACTGATGGACTTGTTGTCTTTTGGGGAGAGACCGGCCTTCTCCCTATTATTTAAGAAGGGTTTTTTTTTGTTTCTGAACCCTTCTGTGGGTTTTATTTACCCCAGGCACTCCCTCGGTAGACCTGGCAGAACAATGGCTTCACACCCAGACTCGACTAAAACTAGCCCCCCTCCCCCCAACGTGACTAGTTTCTCCTAAGGCGAAATGGCCACGCGAGTCATTAAACACAGGAAGCAACACCCGTGAAGGTGGTAGTCATGCCGTCTTCCGGCTTTCCTAAAGCTCCCCGCAGAAAGGAGAACAACACCAAAGGAGCTTGGGATCCTACGCCTCCACCCATGGCTGGACTGAGTGTCTAGGAGATGGTGGATCTTCCAAAGAGGGCCCGTGCCTCCGAAGCCACCTTTCCCATGAAAGTTTCGAGGCAGATGGAGAAAAAGACGCATAAGAGAGCCGAACCTCATCCGATAAATCATCGAAGGCGATAGCGCCTTCAACCCTTTGTTCGGCGAACGGCGTCCGGAGTTCAGCATCTGGGAAGCGCACGGCCATTCTTCTGAGGGGCTTCTCTTCGAAGAGTGCCCATGCTTCTCCTCTAAGTTAGGCCTGAAAGGCATATATCTTCAATGGAAATTCCCCGGACTCCAAGCTAACTGGGAGGAGCTGCGGAGGCTCGTTTCCCCACGTTCACCGTTAAGACGATTCTGGGTGCGTGCCCCCTTTCCCACCCTCGCGGGGTTTGAGGCTTGTGTGATCCGATCCCGGTAAGGGCCACGGCGATTTGCCTTCCTGGCCGCCGTGCTGACGGGACTCAGTGCCTCTTCTTTCTGACACCCTGTCTCCTTACCGTTCTTCCTCACTTTCCTTACAACCTCTCCCATAACTTCTGGCCGGCCTCTAATTTCACAGGGCAGATGCCGATCAGCTTTTTCGCAACCAACCATCCCGGATCGGGGCTGACGGGTAGGGGACAACGCCCCCCTCACCCCTCCCGTTTGGGGTGGTGGGTTTTTACCGACCGTCTTCATCCCCACCCTCATCTTTCCTCGCATACCCTCTCTTTATTTCTGCAGACTATTATTTTTACGCCCAGCCTGAAGTGGAGCCGCCATGCTGATGGGCTGCCTGGTCACTGGGTGGTAGGTGTGGCCTCAAATGGCGGCAGCTGGCCTCGCCGGCCTCGTATTCACCCCTCGCAGAGCAGGCTACTGTCTGAGGTGATTAGCGTTTGCATCCCGCAATAATAACATGGTCCCCATGACCATCAATGAAAATTTACAAAAAGCTCTTTATCACTCGACCCTTGCTTCCCCACTCGATATGATCACGGACTTCTCTTCGGACCAGGCGAGCTCGAGACCTACGCGACAGCCTCTATCTCTCCCTCAAACGGAATTCGTCGCAGCAACCACTTCGAGGTCCCGCCTCACAATATCAACCAACCTTCGCCGAAAACCGACGACAAACCTACATAGCATACTAGCTCCTTCTGCCTGGTCTCGCTCTATATCTTTACGTGTTCCAGAAGAACAAAAGGTCTCTTGACTTACACACGTACTACGCCTTAAAAGAAATGTTCCCTAAATCCGCGCCCAACTTCTCAATTGCTGACTTGTATGTGGAGATAATAGTCCGCGCTACCACTGAGTCATTTTCCCAACGCCTGCTTAGCCTAAAATCCTTCGGCTCTCTAAAAAAAATTCGGCCAGTGACAAGAACAAATTTAATGTCAGGACCTGCACGGTCCTAGTGGATAACTTCTTCCCAGGACCTGACGCCACAGACGAGTTCATCGCTTCCGTCATCAAAGAAGTCTTCACCGTCCAACAATATAATGTTGAGTCAGTCATTATTTTTAAAAAGCCATCTCCTAGTTCTTCCACTCATTTAGGGTTGCTAAGATAACTCTAAAACAACAAACACTACCATTGTTTATAAAATTTTCAGGGACACGTATATGAGTTCAAGAAGAACTCCCCCACCCCACTCAAATGCCATAACTGCTGCAGATTCGCCCACTCCGCAAAATATTGTAAAGAGCACCGGAAATCCATGCTACCGATGTGGACAATTGGGACACACTGCTCCAGATTGCACAGAAGAAACGCACTGGCTCAACTGTGGCGGCCCACATCATGCTCGCCACAAGAAGTGCCCTCACTACCTCTATCACCAGGAGATCCGCGTTCGGTCCCTACGATGCGGTATCTCTAGACGCCAAGCAAAACTAGGCATGCGTGAAGAAGGCATCACACTGTCAACACCCACCTTTCCCGCTGTGACGAGTGGCGATCCTATGATTCTCTACACTACCCACGTCTAGCACATCGGTGCTCAGAACCGACCACCCGACACCAGCCTCTCTATCTACAACGGTCGATCCTTCTTTGAAACAGCGCACCAAGGAACCTTTGCCAACACACCCAGCTACGCCTTCGCAACAAGGTGACGCAATAGTAGAACCAATATCACCTCACGATCTTGAATCGCAAGAACAACCATCGAGGAAGCAGAGACTGAACTCAACCCCTCCCTTCCCCTTATATGTATAAAATCATGAACCCACCCATGTACCACATACAACTAAATCCTCAATGATCTCGCACGATGATGAACTTATATATCATCCACCTACCCAGATGCCTGCCTCTATTAAGGGCATGATGCATGTATAAGATGTTCTTGCCCGGAGTAAGCCGCTGCCCGGTCCACTTCACTGCAGGAAAGCGCTCTCTACCTTCTCTCTCCGATTCCTCATCTTTGAGCCCCTGCAAGGACAAACGCACCCGACTCGAGGATGACGCCCCACCCTCGCCTGGAGCAATGAGCTTCTCAGAAGAAACGTGGCTTTTACGACATTAAATTATATACCTCGTATAGACCCTCGCAAAGCACACTAACCGAGAAAATGGTTTCATCCGACGAGAGGGATCTTGTAGACCTCTCGCTCGTTAAACTACATGGATCGGTACACCACTCCCCTCCTCACTGTACCGATTACGATAACACTCGGATATCATTATGCTTAAATAAAACCACCGAGACCGCCCCAACTACTGACCCTTGTCAGGCATGTGGTCACTTGGCCCACTCATCACCTTGCCTTATGCCCCTCGTACTACATAACCGCACCTTCCTGATTACAGATGATGATCTACCTCCGGGTTGTACAGCTGCTAATATAGTATCCTACAACTCGACATCATCTCCAGATTCTTCTCCGACCACCAAGAAAACGCCACCAAAATCATTAACCCACGCTAGTGATGTACCCACAGATAATGTACTGCCCCTCTCTGAACAAGCCTGGATCAAAACGAATGAACCATACTCCCGCCCCTTTGCCTAACTCAACCTTTAACGCTCCATCGTCTTCAACCTTCTGCCTGGCATGGAATATCCGCGGACTCCGAGCCAATTATGGCTCGCTGTAGGTCCTCTTAAAACAGTTTTGCCCTGAAGTGATTTGCCTCAGTGAAACAAAGCTCCTAGACCACTCTTACTTTTCTCCTACCAACTACACCCAGGTCAGCCTTCTACAACTCCAATTTTATGGTAACCTCCTTCTAGTCCTCACGAATATACCATTTACCACCATTCCCCTCCGCACAAACCTTAACGCCTTCACTGTTCATCTTCACCGATTTTCGCTCTTAACTGTGTGTTCAATATACCTCACACCTTCCTCACGAATATACCATTTACCACCATTCCCCTCCGCACAAACCTTAACGCCTTCACTGTTCATCTTCACCGATTTTCGCTCTTAACTGTGTGTTCAATATACCTCACACCTTCCAAGCCAATCACCTTTGCCTTCCTGAATGAACTCGTCTCCCAACTCCCGAAACCATTCCTTTTAACTGGAGACTAATGTTCGTAACCAGTACTGGTACGATCTCATAAACAACAGAAAAGGTCGAAGCCCCTACCCATTATCATCCCCAGAAAGACTCATATACCCACATAGATCTCTGTCTGTGCTCAACTGACTTCCCGCCCGATCAACTCGGGACAAGTGCGTGCTCATTGACTGGTGGACTGATAGACTTTTGGGGGGAGGCCGGCCTTCTCCCTTTTATTTAACTAGGTTTTGTTGTGTTTTTGTTATTGTTGTTGTTTTCTTTGTAGGTCGCACGCTCCTGCGCCGGGGGGAGGGGGACCTCCCCCCGCCGCCGGAGCTTGCTTCCTAATTGTAATCTTCCCCTTTTATCGTTGTTTTGTTTTCAAATTTTTATTTTAAAGTAGCCTAGAACTAGGCGTTTGTTTGCGGTGACTTATGCTCAAGTGGACAGTCGCCAGATAGCCCCTTAAAAAAAAAATCCCGCCCGATCACTTCTTCAGAGCATTTGGTGATCTGTGTGGAAATAATCATTACTCTCTACTCCAAGCCTGCTCTCCCTTTTTCCCATCTCCCCAATACCGTATTGGGCCTACCAGAAAGCTGACTGGGAAGCTTTTGTAACGTCGTCCTCTGACATAACTAGGTTTGATGAAACCAACAAACGGTATATGCTGCTTAAAAAGTTTGTGGAGCTTTTTTCCAGCAAGGGCCCACAAACATGTTCCACTCCGCAACGCTCGAATCAAACCATCGGTCGCCTGTTGGAACAAAGAGTGTATCATCGCTAAGCGTGAACAAAATAGGCTCCATCGCGCCTTTCGAGATAATCCAAGGACGTCTTCTTACATTAACCATAGAAGACTTTGTTCTCACCCGCCGGATATTCCACCAGGCAAAACGTCACTCCTGAATTCAATACACATCGTCCTCATCCCGCCCCCCTCTAGCCAAGGTGTGGCGAGGAATACATAAAATCCGGGCCTCCTCACGACACCCCCACATCCCCATCTTGGCAACCTGGTCAGTGCTCCGCAGGATGTGGCACAGCTAATTGCAAACATGCTCAGCTCAATTTCCCATTGATCCTGCCCCGCGCCCCCCCGAATTCAACCGACATAAAGCACTAATAGAATCGCAGCCATTAATGTTTGAAACGTCCATAAATCTGTGCTACAACGAACCCTTCTTGATGAAAGAGCTCTAGGAGGCACTCTTATCGTGTAAGAACTCCACCCCCTTCAGATGTCCTACCCACTCATCCAACACGCCCATGTAGATGCCCTTCACCGTAAGGGGCACGGCCATTTGCCTTCCTGGCCGCCCTGCTGTCGGGACTCAGCGCACTTCCGGCCCCAGCTTAGCCTCTTCTCCTTTCAGACAGCCTGCGTTTCTACCCTAAAACCTTTCCTTCAACTTTTCCTGGTCGGCTTCTAATTACACAGGGTTTATGCCGACCAGCTTCCTCTCACCCAACTATCCCGGATCGGGGCTGAGAGGGGAGGGGACAACGTCCCCTCTTACCTGAGTTCCGGTCTGGGGTGGTGGGTTATTAACAACCTGCTTCATCCCCATCCACACCTTCCTCACTTTTCCTTTCTTTCTCCTTTCAATCTCTATCCATTTTACGTCGTGCCCAAGTTGGAGCTTCCCAACCACTAGGCAGGAGGAGTGGCCTGAAATGGCAGGAGCTGGTTCTGCCGGCCCCGTACTCACCTTTCGCAGAGCGGGCTACTGCGTGGGGTGATTAGCGTATGCATCCCGTAGAATAAATAGGGTTGCCATGCCCAATGATGAAGACCAAAAAATTAATCTCCCTCTACTTTTCCCTGTAAAATCGCTGGAGCCGCCCTCGGGTAGCTCCATTGAAAAAGAATTGAGGCCTTCCCCCCCCCCTGCGCTTTCGTAAGGCACCCTCCAAAACTCTTCCACCGGAGAGTAGGGTTACTCCTCTCCTTTGCCTACAGGTATAGGCGGACTCCCCCTTCTCTGGAGTCGCCGACTCCCTTTTATCTGCAGCAGTCCCCCGCTTTACTTTCTAAGGGGACTGCCAAGAAAGGCACGCGGCCCATAATTCATAATTAACCGCTCCAGGTGGGAGCGGCGTGATAGGGCCCGTAGGACCCTTTCCTCTAAAGACCTTCATGCTCGCATATTGAGCTTAGAGGGGGGGGGCACCGTACTTGCCCCCCCCCCTCTCTTCCCGACCAAAGACACTATAAGCAATGGGACCTGTGATGTCGTGGGGGAGGATGGCCATATGGAGGCACCCCCTGAGGTTGACGACATGGCCCGTGAGGCAACCCAGCCCCAGTCGTAGGACCTTTCATTGGGGCGGACCTGGACTCTGGCTAAGCACCGAATCCGCTCCTGTGTGAGGTCCTCTTCAGACGACTTGGGTCTCCAAGACTTTACAAGGAGAGGAGGAATCTTCTCCTCCGGTTGGTGCCCTTGTGGCAGCCAGGACCTTCTCTATCTCGGAGAAAGATCTTGAGGCCGGTCCATCTGGCCTGGGGGCTCCTGCCGTCGGAGGAGAGAAGCTGGTTCATTCCCCGCCCTCCCCTAAAAAGAAAAAAAGACTGGGCTCCTCTCCATCCGCAGGGACGGATGGGTCTGTTGCCGTTTCGATAAGCGACCAGGCCAAGATTGGCACGTCCGGCCCCGTTGCTTTCCCGGGTGGCGAGTCCCAGACGAAGACCAGAACTGGGCAGAGCGGAGCCTTGACTACCTCGGGGCCCCTCATTCAGAGGCTACCTGGCGTTTTCAAGCACACTGGCTTCCAACGCTTCCTGGTTTTTCTCTCCACTGATGGCAGCATATTGACTAAGGGCAACATGATCCATCAGAGGAGAGCCTTAGCTAACGTGATTCGTAGAGAGCCGAAGGTGACCCGTTTCTTGGACGGTAGCCTTCTGGCGAATGGGTTGAATCCCTCCGAGGCGGCCATGATTAGTGCTCTTTGGACCCTCGATCGCACGCCGGTGAGTGTGACGCCGCACTCTACCATGAACTTCGTAAAAGGAGTAGTTTATGCGAGGGAACTCGTGGACTACTCCATAGAGGACATCACCTTAGAGCTGGCTATCATTGGGCGTCAAGGTCGAGCGTGTCATGAGAAAACAAGGAGGGGCCTCGCGACCCACCCCTACACTCCTCGTCACCTTCGACTGTGATGAGCTCCCAGAGTCAGTGCCTGCTAGTTAGTATCGGTACCGCTTAGGACTTTGTCCTTGCGCACCCGTCTCTGCCTGGGACGTCTTATGTCTCAATGCTAAGAAAGACACCCTCTGCTCATAGCCCCTCCAGGCCTACGAGTACTGTCGGAACCCTTTTGCGTGTTCTACCCACCCTGGGCGCTTTCCTGGTAAAGCTGGCGGCACAAAGGGTTCACGCCCACCGTCAGCTAAAACCAGGGCTCTCCTCCCATTTCCCACCGTGACCGTTTCCCATAAGGCGAAACGGTCGCGCGCATCCACCGAGTCTAACGACTCGGTGGAGGCAATACCCCTGAAGTTGGTGGTGAGGCCATCTTCCGGGGTTCCAAAAGCTGCCCCCCGAAAGTAGGACAGCTCTAAACGAGCTTCGGCTCCTTCGCCCACACCCAGTGGCGGGCTGGGTGGATCCTCCCTGACATCGATAACACTGTAAGAATCCGGGCTGCTTGGCAAAGAAGATGGGAGACGGTCGAGGGTAACTTGAAGTTGAGTGCGACTGTTTCCATGGGCTCATCCCCCAATGACGCGACGGCTTCAAGTCGCTTTCTGTCTTCTTTGCCCTCCCTCTCTGGAATCTTTTCTTCAGGGGTTGTTCCGAGAGAGGCTCTGGCCTTCTCGTGGCGTGGGGGGTCAGCCCGGGGCCCCCTAGGGGACCCATTGTGCTGCCAACAAGACTTTTAACATGCCCCTCTTTCTTTCCTCCTCTATTACGCTCTTCCACTGCCCTTTATTTCCTCCTCTTCCTTCACCTATCTAGTGGTCCTTATCGATACCCGACTTCTGCTCGTTTAATGGATTGATTCTGAATTGTTCTTTCATGAAGGTGAAAGAGGCTGAGCATCTCCACCGAGTTCGTCTACCGAATGGCCAAGGAGAAACCCATCGTTGGCCCCTTTTCTCCGTGCGTAGGAGAACTCGGGCAGCCTCTTGGGGTTATAAAGATGGTGTGGTGGATCTGTATCCACTCCAAGAGGACATACCACACGTAACTGATTGTATAGTTGCAGTAGTGCCGGGCCCTTGTAGGCCTCCATGGTGGGGAGCCCCGAGGGAGAATGCGAAGTTTTTTTCTTTTTGCAAATGCTAGCCATAAACCAAAAACCTCCCCTTCTCGTAAGGGTTCTCGTGCCAAATGTTCCTTAGCTCCCCTTTCAGCCTTCCCTCGCTCGTTGGACCCCTATTCCAACGAAGTAGACCCAGATCTTGATTATCCTCGCTTTCTTGTCATGAATTCATCATCTGACATCCCACTTGCAAAAGTCGATGTGTTTGACGTCAATGAATCTTTTGATTCCCTCTGTGGTGAACCCCGCCGGATGTGGTCAAGAGGAAGTGGTGATGTCGTAGTCGAGGTGTCATCCCACTCTCAACACAACCTTGTGCGAAATCTATCTTGGATAGCTAAAATTCCAATAACTGTCTCGCCCCATCCGCGTCTGAATTTCGTTAAAGGTGTCGTCCGTTCAAACGAACTAAAGGACTACGACCCCACCCGCCTTCAGAGTAAGCTCAGTACCCAACGTGTCACACACGTACACAGGGTAACTAAAACATTAGGCTCCACTAAAGTCCCAACCGCCACACTGATTTTCACATTTGAACGACAATAACTGCCGCAGTATATTAAAACTGGGGACCTTCGTGTCCCGGTAAGTCCCTACATCGAACTACCCAGACGCTGCTTCAATTGCAATCAATTTGGTACATGTTGGCCGTGGCTGTCGGCACCCTCGCTCCTGCGTGAATTGTAGCTCTGACTACCATGGCCCCGAATGCACCAAAACACCCCACTGTGCCAACTGCGGAGGTACCCACAGTGCTGCGTCAAAACTCTGCTCTATATTTTTATATGAAAAGGAAGTTCTCTCTTTGCGCGACTCCCTACGTCTAGATATAAGAGAGGCCCGCCAGCGTGCCCGAGCACAAACCTCGCCACTCGGCCGGCTCTTCTCTGACGTTTTACGTGACGCTGGACGAAACCGACCATCACGCGCGAGTTCCGACCAGCCTGAAGCACTTCACCCTTGATCTACTCACAGCGTCGAAAACATTCAGAATATGCAGATGAAGCATCGCTCTCACACCGAGATAACCAATGTAGCCTCCCTCTCTCCAGCAGCTCTAGCTGGGAGAGACGCTCAGGGTGAGACACTTGAAGACATCAGATGCTATTTGAAAGAATCCTAAACATCGACCAGTGAAGGTTCATCCACCCGGCCCCGAGACCCAAAGCCCAGTGGTAAGAGAAAGGATTCCTCACCTGGGTCATCGACCACCAATAAGCGGGCAGCCTCTGGAGCTGACCTCGCCACTCGGCCGGCTCTTCTCTGACGTTTTACGTGACGCTGGACGAAACCGACCATCACGCGCGAGTTCCGACCAGCCTGAAGCACTTCACCCTTGATCTACTCACAGCGTCGAAAACATTCAGAATATGCAGATGAAGCATCGCTCTCACACCGAGATAACCAATGTAGCCTCCCTCTCTCCAGCAGCTCTAGCTGGGAGAGACGCTCAGGGTGAGACACTTGAAGACATCAGATGCTATTTGAAAGAATCCTAAACATCGACCAGTGAAGGTTCATCCACCCGGCCCCGAGACCCAAAGCCCAGTGGTAAGAGAAAGGATTCCTCACCTGGGTCATCGACCACCAATAAGCGGGCAGCCTCTGGAGCTGACTCGGCCGAACCCCGAGAATCTCCAATGGACTCCCCTATGGTTGAACATTCTATGCCCTTAAGTCCGTCTCGCCCTTCACAGGACGTAGGCCTCATCCTGATCCAAACGATGGCAGATATACACCCAGCTCTACACACCTCTCTCAGATCACCTGTTCGTTCCGCTCACCCTTCAACCCAAGATCCGATGGAAGCAGTTGATACTCCAACATCACCAATTGCGGCGGTTGGACCAACTCCTCAGACACCGAAAATACCCTCGACCCATGAATCCGGATCTACCGGCCGAAAATCCCTTCTTGATCTTCCTTTTCCGCCAGGTTGCGAGCCCGAATTATAATCAAGGGCCTCGGTCGGTTCTCCAAAACCCACGAGAAAAACCTCAGTTACTGCTCCATCTAGGATCTCTTTCCCCTGCAAAAGCAGGCTCCTTAAAATCAGCTCTCCGTCTCCCAAGCTCTTTGGGACGAACCTCAAATACAATATCGGCCTCAAAAGAGAAAAAGATATCCACAGTGGTATCTAATCGGCACACATAATATCTTCCATTTTACAATGGAATTGTCAAGGAGTTCTTCCAAAGTGGGAAGAACTCAAAGTTCTTTTGACGACTATCCACCCCGTTGTTATTTGTCTCCAGGAGAATAAACTGGGTATATGGCCCTTTCCGCCGGTACCCGGTTTTCTCACTTTCAACTCTATTGCTCCTGCTGGAAGCCCCTCTCATGGAGGGGTGTCAATCATGGTATCTTCATCCTACCATGTTTCTCCCATCTCCCTACATACTACCCTCCAAGCTGTTGCCGTGAGGGTTTTTCTTACTAAGCTTTTTACCGTTTGCTCTATTTACCTACCCCCTTGTTTATCATTGTCAAGATCCGACCATTTAGAACTTATAGACCAGTTGCCCTCCCCATTCTTATTACTAGGAGATTTTAACGCCCGTCACCCATACTGGGGTGACATCACTCGAAATGCCAAAGGCAGTGTTTTATAGTCTCTTTTATTATCTGACCTTCTTTGTGTTTTAAATACTGGCGATTTTACCTCTTATCATGTCCAGACGGACTCTTTTAGCTGTGTTGACCTGTCTGCTTGTTCCCCTGATTGCTTCACGGAATTTCGATGGTCAATTCTTGACGATCTTCATGGGAGTGACCACTTTCCTATTGTCTTGTTGGCCCTTCAAGTTAGCCTTCATACAACCATGCCCCTTAAGTGGGACTTAGGTCATGCAGATTGGGAAGTTTTCCAAGAGGCGTCCTTCACAAATGCATCCTTGGGACCTTCAATGGAGTGGACGCGGCAGTAGAATACTTTACATCGACTATCTACAATGCAGCAACACAGACCATCCCACGGAAGCGACCTGTCACGGGCCGCTCAACCGTGCCCTGGTGGACCTCGACGTGTGCAACAGCTATCAAAAATTACAAGTTTGCCCATGCCCGATTCCGAAAGAACCTAACTTTGTGCATCAAGGTCGACCGAAACCGAGCTCGTGCGCTTCGCCAAAGAATTCTTCGTCAAGCTCGCCGAAATTCATGGTGCAGATACGTTTCATCGATTTCCTCTATGACACCTACTGCTAAGATCTGGAAGAGGATTAATAAGATCAGGGGCCTTTATGCTAATCATCATACCCCCAATCTCAACTTAGACGGTTCCTTGGAGAATGACGGCCTTGCTGTCAGCAATGCTTTTGCTGACCATTTCCGCGCCGTCAGCAGTTTCAGCCGTTACGATAAGGCTTTTCAATCCTACAAATCAAAGGAAGAATCTCATTCTCTCAACTTCACAACAAAATCTAACCTTCCGTATAACGCTCTATTCAGCATCCATGAGCTGCAAAGCGCTTTGTCCCTTTGCAGATCTACTTCTCCTGGCCTTGATGAGATCCATTTCGATATGATTCGGCACCTACATCCACACTCTACTCTCTTCCTGCTTGATTTTTACCCGTCATCATGGCGCATTGGGCTCATCCTTCCATTTGTCAAACCGGACAGGGACGGGTTGGATGCAGATCACTACCGCCCTATAGCTCTCACTAGCTGTTTGAGTAAGTTGCTGGAAAAAATTGTATTGGAGCGCCTAAACTGGTCCCTAGAAACCAATCACCTTTTCAATGTGGCTTCTGCAAAGGTCATAGTACCCTTGACCTACTAGTACTTTTCGAGGGATCGGTCTGGAAAGCTTTCTCATTAAAGCACCGAGTCCTGGCCATATTTTTCGATATTGAGAAAGCCTACGACACAACGTGGAGATACGGCATCTTGAAGCAGCTATACGTCTGGGGGATGAGAGGCCTTTTACCTTCATTTATTCAAAGTTTTTTAGCATCTCGATCCTTCAAGGTACGTGTTGGAGACGCATACTCTGACCTGCAACCCCAAGAGGAGGGAGTTCCTCAGGGCAGTGTTTTAAGTGTCTTATGTTTTATAATTGCCATCAATGATATTATTTCGTCTCTCCCAGAGGGTGTATCGGCAACTCTGTCGATGATTTAGCACTATACTGTTCCTCACCTCGCCTTCCATCAGCAGCGCGTCGGCTACAACTGGCGGTCGATGCTGTATCCAAAAGAGCACAACTTAAGGGATTCCGCTTTTCCACGACCAAAACCAAAGCAATGTATTTCTACCGAGGCAGAGGGGTTCTTGTTCCGCCATCTATCTTCCTACAAGGCGCAGATATAGAGTTTGTCTCCGAGTTTCGGTTCCTTGGCGTAACTCTCGATCCAAAGTTATCCTGGTTACCACACCTACGCCGACTTCGAACAGGCTGTCTGCGGGCTCTAGACATTTTGAAAGTCCTCTCACACACTTCGTGGGGCAGTGACCGACAAACATTGTGGACATTATACACAGCCCTCGTTCAATCCAAATTGGATTATGGCTGTCAAATTTACTCATCGGCTTCCCCTTCAGCCCTTAAAATGCTGAACCCCATTCGAAACCTCGGAGTTCGCCTTTCTAGTGGAGCCTTCCGTACTTCTGTCAACAGCCTTTACTGCGAGAGTTGGGTACTCCCTTTGCCCTACCATAGACTTCAAATCTTCATGCGATACCTCTGCCGAGTACAGCAAGCCCCTGTATCAGAGGTCTACAGATGCTTGTATGCTGCCGAATCAACGGCGGCATATGATAAGTTGCCATAGGAGATCATCTCTCTAACCTGGGTGCTCCAAGGGTCCTTACCCTTCTATCCTTACTGACCCCTAGGTGGCGTGCTCCTCTCCCCACAGTATTTACCATGTGGAGCCTGGAGAAGTCCTCCATGGACCCTCGCATCATTAAAAGCCTGTTCTTGGAGCATTCGATCTCCCACAAACAATGCTGCCCACTATACACGGATGGCTCTAAGTCGGACGGTGGCGTGGGCGCCGTAGCCATCTACCCAGGAGGAGAATTCCTAACTCTCTTTGCCGCCAGCAGCATCCATTTTTACCGCTGAACTTTCAGCAATCCTTTTAGCCTTTAGACTCATCCAAATTTTACCTTTTAGTGATTTTGTCATTTTTTTCCGAATCAGGAAGTGTCTTACAGTCATTTAGATCTTTTAATGCGTCCCATACCCTGGTCACAGAAATTTGCAACTGGCTGATCCAAAATGCATCCCGATATAGAATTATTTTTTGCTAGGTCCCTGGGCATGTCGGGGTCCTGGGCAACGAGAAGGCTAATCGGCTGGCCCGCTCAGCACATTCTGTGTCCCCTGAAAACTCGGCTCTGCCTTTTAGGGACTACTTTCCTTCAATAAGAAAGTATATTTTTCAACTGTGGCGGAATGAATGGGATGACTGTTCATCATCCAAACTATACAAAATAAAAAATTCTATTCGCTCTTGGCCCTCGAGTCGTCATAGAATGCGGTCGTTAGAGGTGGCCCTTTGCCTAGTTCGCATTGGCCACACGAGACTTACGGCCATCTTGTTTCGGGTGATGCTCATATCAGCCCTTGCTGTCGTTTTTTGCGGTGGGGACCAATCGGTTGCCCACCTTTTATTGGATTGTAGCCATTTTACCATTCTCCGGTTGTCCTGTTTCCCCGCCCTTTTAACTATTCCTCAACACACCCGTCTTCGATTCATATTGGCGGAGGAATCTTTTAACCCGTCGTTTTTTTAATTTTTGTCACAAAGTGGTCTCCTCCACCTTCTATAGATGATATCTCTCGTTTCACCCTAGCGGCCATATAGAATCCACTTGGATTGGGCAGCAACCCACTGGTAACTTACTTTAAACCTTAAAACCTTTCTGTCTTCTTCGAATTGGACGCACCGCATTAGATCAAGCGCTCGCCCGCACTTGATTACGACGACTGCGTTGCCTTTCCGACTATTAAGCAGATTCTATTTGAATATCCCAGTCTGGGTGATTTTCGCGCACCTTACCTTTCCCTATCTTGGGATTTGCGGGGTCGCTGCCGCTTGTGCCTTGTCCCTTGTACTCGGGACGGGTTCGCGTATACAGACTTATGGACTATACGACTTTTTGGAGGAGGCTGGCTCCTCCATTTTATTTGACTCTGTGGTAGATCGCACGTTCCTGCGCTGGAGGGAAGCGGTCTTACCCACAACGCCGGCACGCGCTTCCTTGTTTTTGGGGGGAAGGGGGTGCCAATTTTCGAATAGCCTAGTACTAGGATAGAATTTTAATTACGGCCATTTATGCCCTTGAAGGCAGTCGCCAGATGGGCGAATAAAAAAAAAAAACCACTGATCTCTCCCTTTCTCGTCTCTTCTTCAAATTTTACTCCTGAGATTCCTTCCCTAAACACCCATTGCTCTTTCACTGAGGCCCCATTTTTGCCCACCCTGAGCACCTATTTAGTCCTCCCTTAGAACTTATTAAACCATCCATAAGCCCTTCCTGAACATCCATTGAGCCGTCTCGCAACTCCCATTAAGCACTTCATTACCGCTCAGCTTTGTTAATACTAAAGGTATGAGTGTGAAATGTGCCAGGAAGGTGTATAAGAGTAAGTTTATGTCAAAGTTGGGGTTTGGAAGCCGAGCCAGAACTTAGGATCTTAGTGGCTAGGGTAGGACAAGTGAGGAGTACAAGAAGCAGAAAGTTTCGGCGGGTGATATACAAGAAGAATGGCCTTAAAGGTGATTATGTATCGAATTAGCAACCAGGGGAGTTCCTTGAGAGAAACGTCCTCTGCAGAGAAGAACATGGGCGAAATCCCCCGCCGGGATAATGAAATGTACTTGAAGATCAGAATGGCAAGCCCGACAGCACCAGGGACGTTCCTTGTGACATGGAAATTGATTCTTGTTCGGAATTGTCGTGTTCTTTCTATCTTAAATAGAAGATTGAACTTTTTTAGGGGAAAACAGATTGGTTGATTAGTAGAGTAGTGTTGGTTATTTATATCGTGCCTGATTCAATTGACAATTTTTTTTTTATTCAATTTTTCAACTCAATTTCTTAGTTTTCTTCCTTAATTGAGTCAATATTTCACAAGGAGAAATTGATTCGTAAAGAATTCCTCTTTTATCTCTGAATGAATCTTTGTCACTGGATTTTCTTTCTCAAAAATTCTCGATTTAGGCGGAATTCAGATATGCCTGTGAGCGTTTTTCCTTTCGGTCTCATGTTCAGTAGCCGTTGTTGTTTTTATATGGGAATTTTATTTTATGTAGATATTTGATTTATGCTGATTTGAGAACAATTATAAAATTGAGAAAATTTGGAACTAAAGCAATTTCATATTATTGAAAAGGGGGGTGGGGCAGCTTTTTCCAATTTTTTCAGTTGGTGTACATATTTTTTAATATTAAGCATTTACCAAATTTCTTAACTCTGATATTCAAAAAATTTGTTAGTTGCTGCCAGTTTTAAAATTCCACTGAGTCTTGCGTCGTGTTTCTTAGTCATAATTAAAAAGAATCTAAGATTGTGATGTAAAAATAATTATTGGTGAATTCACCGCGTTGCAGACACTATTTTTTTCGTCAGCTTGCATCAGTTGTACAGTGTTGAAAGCTCATTTCTAATTATTTTTGTTTACTGTATTAAATATATTTTTTTATACCTTATTTTTTGCCCAAAGATATCAGGTGGATATTCCTGAATTTCAAATTGAAAAGATAGAAAAGCCAAATTTTGAGGACCTAATCAGTCGAGCCGTGTATAGGTACAGGAGGGAGGGGGGGGGGGGTATGACATGACAAAATAGTGGAAACTGGTGATATTTCAAACCCTATATTTTCACTAAAATATGGATAAATAGAAATATCAATGGTAAATCAATATTATGCATTGTAGACATCCTATATTTGATACAAGATGTTTCCTTTTTTAAATGCTGTATGCCAAAATGTGTGACCTTTTTTACTTACAAAGAGAGCAATTTGTTGGAGCGCTAATGGCCGGAGCTTCGGTAACAAAAACTGTACAGTTGTTTGACGTTTCAAAATGAATTGAGTCCTTCTGGCATGCCACCAACAAAGATAGTATAGCTCTGAGAAGTATAACTCAGCTACATGACTGAATAGCATTAAAACGCCTTGTGTCTATAAATCACACGACCACAGCTATTAAAGTGACTTCAGAACTGGCTAGGGTAAGTACAAGGTACGGACTGTGTTGGCCGTCGACTCTGTTCACAAACCTTTATGGTTAAAGGTCGATGGCAATGTCGAGTTGGCAAAGCCCATCAACTCGAATGTGGTAAGCGTCATGCAGGTGCGAACCCGCAGGAGTATTACCCAGCCCTGTAACGATCGCACCGCTTATAGCACGTGTTTTGACCGCGCGTATCTTCTATTGGTGGCCTAGTGGGTGTAGTATGGGATGTTGTGGGGGTAGCTTCGAGTGCGGGGTAGGCTTATACGAGAGTTGAGTTGTCTAACTCTTGTGGTTTTGGCTGTAGGTCTGGCTATCTTTTGTTGGACAGCCATTCTGTGCTAGATTTTGAGATAGCACACGGTGTTAGGGGTACGTCTTGGTCATGCCCTCGCCCTCCCCTTAGGGTGCCTGAGGTTCTGTTGTCCCCCCCCCACCCATCCTAATTTGAACATTCTGAGGTGTGGTTAGATTAGGTTATGGGACGCGATGTATACTCGTAGCTTTATGAGTTTTCTATATTGTTCTTCCCTTTTCCAGAAAAAATGAAAATGTTTTTTTGGCTAACTGATTTAAAATAAAAAAGAGAAATTCCAACTTTTTTCGTCGGTTTTTTTCCGAAAAATGAAACCGTTTTTTGCCTAACTCAACGTTTTGGAAAAAGTCGAAATCCCCACCTTATTCGTCCTTTGTTCCGAGAAATGAAAAAAGTTTTTGTTTAACTAAACTTTTTGAATTGAACGAAATTCTTACGTTATTCGTCGTTTTTTTTCGAAAAGAGAAACTTCTTTGCCTAACTAAACTTTAAAAAAAAGAAGAAATTCCCTGGTTATTCGTCGTTTTTTCCTAGAAATGAAAATGTTTTTTTGCCTAACGAAACTTTATTAAAATCCCCGAAATTCACCCCTTATTCGTCTTTTTTTCCGAAACATGAAAATGTTTTTTGCCTAACTATACTTTTTAAATTGAACGAAATTCTTACGTTATTCGTCGGGTTTTTTATTCGAAAATGAAAATGTTTTTGGCCTAACAAAACTTTTAAAAAACCCGAAATCCCCATGTTATTCGTCACTATTTATGCTAGATAAAATGTTCTTTTCCTGACCTGTTCTACTTAAAAGAAACAAAAAAAAGAAAAATTCATACGCTGTCACTTTTTTTTTGCCAACTGAAACTTTTCCACCTGAACTTTCCTTCGTAAAAAAAAAAGACCAAAACCAAAAAACGCGCTCCCAGGGAAATGGATGAAATGAAATTGACGCGAGTGTACTCGCCGTCAATAAACCCAAATGCCCCGCCCCACAAGCCTCCGTGTATTTCCCTTTTCTAATAAAAAATGGCTTTTAAGAAGATATTCTATATAAAAGACACCCCGGGCGGGCACCTAACCTGACCAAACCTAACCTTACCTAGCCTACCCTAACCTAACCTTACCTAACCTACCCTACCCTACCCTAACCTAACCTACATCCTCCAATACAATGCCTAACATTGTGGATTTCTTCCAGGCTTCTAAATCAAAGGTCATTCTACAGTATTTCCATAATACGCCGTATATCAGAAATTTCATTCAGGTTCGCTAAATCAAAGAGCATTTTATATTTTTCGCACACTATGTCTAATTTTGGCGATGTTTCCATATTTTGTAAGTCAAAGAACATTTGTCAATCATATGACAAAAATCTCGGAATCCATTCAGGATAAGCAACCCAAAAGAACATTCTGCACGTTTCAATAATATGTTTAATAGCTGGGATTCCATTGATGCCGGGCAAGTCGAAGAACATTTTACATTTTTCCGTAATGTGGCTAATATTAAAGCATGCAGAATGATAATCGGCAAGCCAATGTTCCACCTACACATTTCAATGATCGCCCTACATGTTTCAACTGTCTTTGTTTCAATACTCGCCTACAGGTTTTAATGATCTTTCTACATGCTCCAATAATATAATCTGTGCAATATCGTGGATTCCATTCAGGCAAAGGTCAGTTTAATTTCTCAGCAATAACGTGGAAATCTGCTTTCTTTTGTTTGTTTCTTTACGATAGTTCAGTCAGGCAAAAATCATTTTTCAGCAATGATCCATCTACACGTTTTCAATTATCTTCCTACATGTTTCAACACGGTTACATGTTCCAAATGTCTTTCTACGCGTTTCGATACTGACCCGCATGTTTTAATGATCTCTCTACATGTCGAAATGATCATTCTACATGCTCCAATAATATATATCTAAATGCGCATACCATAAACTGGCATATAACGTTTACACCTATACATCGTGTCCCATAACCTCAAACTAGGTTATAGGTTCATCTGTTCACCCTAGTTTCCCTAGTTTGAGTATTACCCGGCCAGGTTAGGTTAGGTTATGGGACACAATGTATAGGTATAAACGTTATATGCCAGTTTATACTATATGCATTTAGATTATTATTGGAGCATGTAGAATGATCATTTCGACACTTAGAGAGTTGATTAAAACATGTAGAAAGACAGTTGGAACATGTAGGGGAGTGTCAAAACGTGTAGAAAGACAGTTAAAACACGTATGAAGGTCATTGAAGCGTGTAAATGGATCATTGCTGAGAAATAAAAATGATCTTTACCTGATTGAACCATCGTAAAAAAAAAGAAAGCAAATTTCCACGTTATTCGTCGCTATTGCTGAGAAATTAAAATGACCTTTGCCTGACCTAATTTGCGTGAAAAAAACAAAACAAGGAGTTTCAAATGACCATTGCCTGAATGGAATCCAGGATATTGCACAGACTATATTATTGGACCATGTAGAGAGATCATTAAAACATGTAGAAAGACAGTTGAGACGTGTAGTTGAGTGTCGAAACTTATAGTTAGAGAATTGAAACATTGAGATCATTGCTAAGAAATGAAAATGATCTTTGCCTGACTGAACCATCGTAAAAAACAAAACAAATATAAGGAAGGAAATTTCCACGTTATTCGTCGCTAATGCTGAGAAATTAAAATGATCTTTGCCTGAGCTAATCTCCGTGAAAAGGTTAGATTAGGCTCTGTTAGGTTAGGTTATGGGACACGATGTATATGTTTAAACGTTATATTGGTCGCTATTGCTGAGAAATTAGAATGACCTTTGCCTGGCCGAACCTTCGGGGAAAAAAAAAAAAAATCCACACGTTATTCGTCGCTGTTGCCGAGAAATTAAAATGATCTTTGCCTGAATGGAAGCCAGGATATTGCACAAATTATATTACTGGAGTATGTAGAGAGATCGTTAAAACGTAGGTCAGTGTCAAAACATGTAGACATGAAGTTGAAACGTGTAGGTGGAACATTGGCTTGCCGATTATCATTCTACATGCTTTAATATTAGCCACATTACGAAAAAATGTAAAATGTACTTCGACTTGTCGGGCATGAATGGAATCCCAGCTATTAAACTTATTATTGAAACGTGTAGAATGTTCTTTTGGGTTGCTTATCCTGAATGGATTCCGCGATTTTTCTCGTATGATTGACATTGACTTACAAAATATAGAAACATCGCCAAAATTAGACATAGTGTGGGAAAAATATAAAATGCTCTTTGACTTAGCGAACCTAAATGAAATTCCCGAAATACGGTAAGATAAGGTAGGTTAAGTTAGGTAAGGGTAGGTAAAGTTGGGTAAGGTTAGGGTAGGTTACGTATATAATTTATATTCCTGTTTTAATTTCACTTTTTTTTAAATACTTCTCTTTTACTTCCTCCTTAAATATTCTTGTCCGAAGAAAGGCTTTAAAAAACTTACTTGCGAAGGAAAAAAATAAATCTTTCTCATGTATCATTGTCCGTACAAAATATCTCAAAAACATACTTGCGAACGAAAAAAATAGAACAGATTTTTATTATGTTGTCCGTACAAAATCTCTCAAAAACGTACTTGTCCGTAAAAACGCTATAAAATCGTACTTGCGAACAAAACAAAAAAGAAAAACTTCTTATATACCATTGCCCGTACAAAATCTCTCAAAAACGTACTTACAAACGAAAACAATAAAAGTTTTTATTCTGTTGTCCGTAGTCTCTCAAAAACGTACCTGCGAACGAAAAAAATAAGAAATCTTTCTCATATACCATTATTGTCCATACAAACGCTATAAAATCGTACTTGCGAACAAAAAATAAGAAAAACTTATTATATACCATTGTCCGTACAAAATCTTTCCAAAACGTACTTGCGAACGAAAAAAATAAGAAATCTTTCTCATATACCATTATTGTCCATACAAACGCTATAAAATCGTACTTGCGAACAAAAAATAAGAAAAACTTATTATATACCATTGTCCGTACAAAATCTTTCCAAAACGTACTTGCGAACGGAAAAAAATAAGAAAACCTTATATACTATTGTTCGAACAAACTGTAAAATCGTACTTGCGAACGAAAAAAATAAGAAAAGTAGATGTATGCTTGTTCGAACAAACACTTTAAAAACGGACTTGCGAACGAAAAAAAAACAATTAAGAAAAGTATATATACTTGTTCGAAGAAAAATCTTAAAAATCTACATTTCCGTATATTTACGAACATCTCCGTAGATTTTCGTACATTTTCGTACAAAAGATCAAACTTTCCGACATTTTCCTAGATATTGCATAATTTTAGATATTCATTATTTGCAGGTTATTTGATTTTGTTCTATATTTTTACTTTCCCCAACCCCTTCTCTCCTCCTTGGCATCTGCTAGTTATTTTGTTTCCTTGAAGTTTAATCATAAATATAAATTATGATGAAAAGAATTTTATTTTTCTTACGGCACGTTTATTATCAGAAAACTAGAAGAAAAAAAAATCTAAAAATGAAGGAACCAATAATTTTCCATGTTTTGAAATTCGAAATAATTTGTTTATGTAATAATTATATGAGGTGGGGGTTTGTAATAGCAAATTTAGAATATATGAATAAACAAATTAATACAATGTGTACATTTGAAAGAGATGAAATTGAAATAAAAAATAATCACCCACCTATAAAATGTTTTGATAGCGATATATTTAGTTCTTACAAAAGAAAACACATATGGAATAAAGGGGAAGAAAAGTATATAGAAATAATTTTGGAAAACATACAAAATAATAAACTAGAAAAATATATGACTAAATTATTATCGTGTGTGAAAAAGGAATATCCAATAAGTATAAAAATAAAAAAACGGGACGGAAAATCAGTCCTGTTTAATTAGCGGAGATAAGTGTGACTTTATTGTCAATATTATAAGCAATGATTTAAAAATATTATCCAATTGTTATGATAATATTGTTGATGCATATTATATTAAATGTAAAACTTGTTCATGTAGAAGATGCATATGTAAAAATCAGTATACAAATTTTAGATATTATTTGTTCAAAGTTTTATATCTCTATCATTGGTTTAATCATTATAATAATAACAAATGTCTTAAATATTTTACAAATAATACTTATAATTGCGGAATTAACAAATATTTCTCACTAGATTCTGAAAAGTTCACTGTCAGCTTAAATTTTCTTGTATATTGCATATCTGAGAAAATTGTTTAAGATTTTTGGAAGAAGAAACATTTTTGTAAGTGTAAGAAAAAATATGATAATTTCACTTTTAGTATGAACAATGTTTTCCTCAAGAGAATTTCATTTATGAATCGATTTAACGACACTAGACATTATTTGTCACCAGATAATAAATCGGATTTTGTGAAATTCCTATAAAAAAATAGGTGATAGAAGCAGGGAAATAGGGTATGTAGATAGCATGAGAGGGTGTTTTGCTTTTGGTTTTTGTGGGTAAGGGTGGAGGGGTAGTATTATTAATTGCCAGGATACTGGTATAGCAATGCCCTCTGGCATTCCTATAAAATATTACATGCATCAATATTCCATTGCATCAATTTAAATGTTACCATTACCTAATATCATTTTAACGTAATGTACCTTGTGCATAAATATTAGCATACTTTCCTTTTTAAATTCAATGTAAAATTATCCATTTATTTCCCAATTTAATTTCTACAATTGCTATTAAATCTTATGTAAAATCTCAACTTAGTTATGTATAAATGAGACAGGGGAACAATTTTAATCCCATTTCTGGTGACTTAGATTTATTTGCCAATTGCCGTCCCCGTAAGGGGCGCGGCGATTTGCCATCCTGGCCGCCGTGCTGACGGGACTCAGCACCCCGTCCGGCCCCAGCTTAGCCTCTCTTCCTTCCTTCAAAACACTTGTTTCCTCTCTTTTCACACAACCTCTCCCACAACTTTCTCTGGTCAGCCTCTAATTTCACAGGGTAGATGTTGACCTTCCTTTCAGCCAACCGTCCCGCATCGGGGCTGAGGGGGTGGGGGACAATGTTCCCTAACCCCTGAGCTCCGGTCTGGGGTGGCTGGTTTTTAACTACCTGCTTCATCCCCACCCATACCTTCCTCACATCCCTTTTCCTCTCGTCTTCAAAATCTATCATTTTTACGCCGTGTCTAAGGTGGAGCCACCATGCCGATGGACTGCCAGGCCACCAGGCGGGAATGGTGGTCCTAAATGGCGGCGCCTGGCTCTGCCGGGCCTGTAAGCACCTCTTGCAGTGCGGGCAACTGTGAGAGGTGGTGAGCTGTTGCGTCCCGTGTAAATAAGAGGGTCACCATGCCAAATGATGAGAATGAAAAAAAACCCACCCCCAACTTCCCCAAGAACAACGGAGAGGAGGCTTACTCCTCTCCTACGCCTACGGGTGTAGGGTCACTCCCTTCTCTGGAGGTGCTTTCTGGCACCTCCCTATTTCCAGCGGCAGTCCCTCCTTTTCTTTCTAAGGGGACTGCCAAGAAAGCCAGCAGGCAGCCCATTGCCGACCGCCCCTCTTGTAAGCGGCTCGGTAGGGCAAACCCCTTTAGGGGGGAGAGGGAAGCCAGGCCCCTTCGGTCGCTTCCCTCAAAAGACCTGCTGGCAAGGATATTAAACCTTGCCGGGGTTAAGGCTTGTGCCTGCCCACAAATGACTCTTGACGCTGCCAAGTGGACCGGCGATGTCCTGGGAGGGGATGGCCAACTGGAGGCCCCTCCTGTGATAGACATGGTCATTGAGGAGACCCAGCCTCAGACGGTAGGGCCTTCCATGGGGGGGAATCCAGGCCCGGCGCCAAGCACCGAACCCGAGTCCGCCCCTATGCAAGGTCCCCCTCAAACGGCTGAGGGCTCCGAGGCAATACAAGGAGGGGAGGGATCTCCTCCGACAGGTGCCCCCACGACTACCAGGAACTTCTCCATTTCGGAGAGGGACCTAGCTGAGGCCGGCCCATCTGGCATGGGGGCTTCTGCTGGCGGAGGTGAGAAGCGGGTTCATTCCCCGCCCTCCTCTCCAAAAAAGAAAAAGACTAGAAAGACAAAGAAGACTCGGGGCTCCTCTCCATCCGCGGGGGCTGCAGGGACGGATAGGTCTGCTGCCACTTTTGTATGCGACCAAGCCAAGATCGGCACATCCAGCCCCTCTACCCCCCCGTGTGCGGAGCCCCTGACTAAGATCAAGAGTGCACAGGGCGGAACCTCGATGACATTGGGGCCCCTCATTCAGAGGTTACCTGGCGTTTTCGAGCCCGCTGGCTTCAAACGCTTCCTCGTTATCCGCTCCACAGATGGCACTATGTTATCCAAGGGCAACGTGATCCATCAGAGGAGAGGATTAGCTAGTGCAATTGGTAGAGAGCCGAAGGTGACCCGTTTCTCGGACGGGAGCCTTCTGGCGAATGCGGCGAATCCCGCCGAGGCGGCCAAGATAAGTGCTCTTCGGACACTTCATGACACCCCGGTGAGTGTGACGCCGCACTCTACCATGAACTTTGTAAAAGGAGTAGTTTATGCGAGGGAACTCGTTGACTACTCCATTGAGGACATCATCCTAGAGCTGGCCGACCATGGGGCAGTCAAAGTCGAACTTGTGATGAGAAAACAGGGAGCGGCCTCGAGACCCACCCCTACACTCTTCGTCACGTTCGACTGTGACAAGCTTCCTGAGTCGGTGCGTGCCGGTTGGTACCGCTACCGCGTGAAGGCATTCGTGCCACTTCCGCGGCGGTGCTATTACTGTCACTGCTTCGGCCATACGAATCGCTCATATAGACGTGCAAAGTCGGGGTCACCCGAAGTATGTGTAAACTGCTCCAAGGTCGCACACGATAAGTCCAAATCGTGTGTGGCCAAGTGTGTTAATTGCGGAGAGCCGCACCCTGCTTCTTCGAAGCAATGTGGTGTATATCTCCTGGAGAAAGAAATCCTGGCCGTTCAGGCCCAGGATAGACTCTCATTCCGCGAGGCTAAGGACTTGGTCCTGGCGCGCCCGGCTCTGCCTGGGACGTCATATGCCTCAGTAGCTAGAAAGGCACCCTCTGCTCCTGGCCCATCCAGGCCAACGAGCACGGTTGTTTCCGCGCCCATTCGGAGCCCTTCTGCGGGCTCTACCCAACCCGGGCGCTCCCCTGGTAAAGCTGGCGGCACAAAGGGTTCATACCCAGCCCCGGCTAAAACCAGGGCTCCCCCCTCTTCCCCCAGCGTGACCGTTTCCCGCAAGGCGAAACGGCCACGCGCCTCCACCGAGTGGTTAGACTCAAAGGAGGCAACACCCCTGAAGATGGTCGCTATGCCATCTTCGGGGGTTCCTAAAGCTGTCCTAAAGCTGATAAAATCTGATATCTACTATGCAATTAACATATATCGACCACCTAGTGCAACACCTGAAAGCTTCTCAAAGGTTATTGAAAAAGTTAATGAATGCAAAGAGATAAAAAATTGCAGCAGTAACTTAATAATCTTGGGGGACTTTAATTTTCCGAATGCAAAGTGGAATGAAAATGGACTTCTGGAGTCGGGTATAGAAAAAGGAAATCATAGCATAGTACAATATCTCATGTCTGATTTCTATTTAACTCAATTAATATTAAAGCCTACAAGAAAAGATAATATTCTTGATCTGGTATTTACTAATAATAATGAATTAATAGATGAAATCCAAATCTCTGAAACAATTCACTCAGATCACAGCATCATTAACTTAGAGACAAATATTCCTATAGAACCTATCAAGATAAACAGCTCTGGTATAAAAGTCCCCTTTGGGGATCTTAACCTTTACAAAAGTGACTGGAAATCAATCAATGAAAAATTGAGCCTTATAGATTGGATTAGTGAACTAGAAGGATTGGATGTTGATCAGACCTGGAAAAAAATACAGCAATACATGACTGATATTATTTATGCTAATACTCCAAAAAGACAAACAAAATCTAATAAAATTACCAAAGAACATAGAAAGAGAAAAAGTCTCATGAAAAAAAGAATTAAGATCACAAAAAATCTAAATAAAACATTGGATGTAGAGAAAAGAAATAAATTGAAAAACAATATACTAGAAATAGAAAAAGAAATAAAATTATCCCACTCAAGGGAGAATACTGATGAAGAAAATAAAGCTATACAACGAATAAAGGAAAGTAGTAAATATTTATTTAAATTTGCAAAAAAGAAAAACTTAGCTAGAACTAATATTGGACCACTTTTATCATCTGATAACAACTTAACCTCAGACCCTAAAACAATTGCCGATATATTACAAAAACAATACGAATCAGTATGGAGCACTCCAGTCAAAAGTACATTAGAAGATTCTGCGAACAGGAATACAGTTGAAACAATTAGTGATATACAGTTTCATGAAGCAGATATATCAAAAGCTATTGATCTAATACCTGAAAACTCAGCACCAGGACCTGATGGGATAGGGCCTATCATCCTAAAAAACTGCAAAATATCATTAGCAGCTCCAATATATATGCTGTGGAGAAGATCACTAGACAGCAGCAAAATTCCAAACTGTATGAAAATTGCAAAAGTAAAACCAATCTTTAAACAAGGATCAAAAAAATTACCAGAGAATTATAGACCAGTATCTCTCACATCTCATGTGATTAAAATCCTTGAGAGAATTGTTAAAATAAATGTAGTAAACTTCTTGGAGAGCAATAAATTATTAAAAACGTTTCAGCATGGTTTTAGGCAAAAAAGATCCTGCCTCACTGAACTTATCGACTACCGCAATGAAATATTGCAAGCAGTATTAGACAATAAAAACATGGACGTCATTTACCTTGATTTTTCTAAAGCTTTCGACAAAGTGGACCACAACATCGTACTGAAAAAAGCCCAAAAATTAGGAATTGTGGGGAAAATATCAAAGTGGCTAAAAGAATTCTTAATGAATCGTAAGCAAGTGACTATAGTAGATGGCCATGAATCATATGTCTCTGAAGTAGTAAGTGGTGTTCCACAAGGAACCGTACTGGGCCCCTTATTGTTTTTAATAATGCTGAATGATATAACTGAAACCATAAGAAACAGCTCTTTATATTCATTTGCTGATGACACAAGAATTTTAAAAACTATAGAAAATATATTTGACAGTGAGAAATTGCAGGAAGACTTAAATGCAACATATGAATTTGCCAAACAGAATAATTTAAAATTTAATGAAACAAAATTTGAGCTTATTAAATTTGGATTACAAGATAACTTAAAAAAAATTACTAACTACAAGACCCCCAGTGGAAAGCTAATTGTAGAAAAATCAGATATTAAGGACTTAGGTGTGTACATATCTAATGACTTATCATTTAAGGTACATATTGATGATGTTGTTAACAAGTGCAGGCGAATGAGTGCTTTTGTGTTAAGAACATTCAAAACCAGGGGAAAGTCAGCCATGTTGATATTGTTCAAAGCATGCATCCAACCCCATCTAGACTATTGTGTCCAATTATGGTATCCCTATGAGGTAAAAAACATGCAAAAGTTAGAAGGTATCCAACGGACTTTCACAGACAAAATAAGAGGGATGGAAGGACTAAATTACTGGCAAAGACTGGAAAAATTGAATTTATACTCAGTTCAAAGAAGATATGAGAGATACATCATAATATATATTTGGAAGGTCATTGAAAACCTCGTAATTCCACCTGAATCAGAAGAAATAGTTCCAGTATACTCTCAGAGATATGGAAGAACTTGTCAAAAATTCCATCTGTCAAGCTCAAATAGATATAAAATCCATCAGTACAACTCATTATCAAGATTTGGAACTAGACTGTTTAATGTGCTTCCTAGAACAATAAGAGATTTTAGTGGTACTACCGACAGCTTTAAAAATAAATTAGACAAATACTTAATAGACCTTCCAGATGAACCTAATATTATAGGCTACAAAAAATTTATTGCTGCCTCTTCAAACTGTATAGTTGATCAAGCGCAGCATAAATACTTTAGCAGATAGCAACAGTACAGAATACAAGGGGTGTCTGCCACGCAGTGGCCCCGCTTCATGGTCTCAGAAACTCAACATATACATATAATAATTGGAATCTGGATTTATGAAGCAAAAACCTTTCAAGAGAGGTCAAGAGAAAGGAGCTTCGGCTCCTTCGCCCACGCCCCGAGGTGGAGCGAGTGGCTCGGAGACTGTGGTTCCTCCAAAAAAGGGCCCCCCCGCCTCCGAAGCCGCAGCGCCAGCCTAAGGTTTCGAGGCGGAGGGATGAAAAGACTCGCATGGCGAGCCCAACCTCCCCCAATAAGTCCTCGAAGGCGACAGCGCCTCCAGCGCTTTGTCCGGCCAACAGCGCCAGGGGTTCTGCCCCCGGGAAGCGTACGGCCATTCCCGTGAGGGTCTTCAGTTCGAGGAGGGCCCCCGCGTCTCCTCCGAGCTAGGCCTGGAGGGCATATTCCTTCAATGGAATTGCCGTGGACTCCGGGCCAACTGGGAGGAGCTGCGGAGGCTCGTCTCGTCCCGCTCCCCGTTAGCTATCTTTTTGCAGGAGACCATGCTAGGCGCGTGCCCCCTGCCCGTCCTCCCGGGGTACAAGGGTCTTGCGACCCCACCACCGCGGGATGGCCTGGCTGGGGGATGCATGGTTTACACCCGGCATGAAGTCTCCGTTATTCCTTTCTCTTTAGATACCTCCTTTCAGGCAGTGGCTGTGCAGCTACACCTGGATAGGAGGTATACTATCATTTCTGCGTACATTCCACCGTCAGCTGACTTCGACGCGGGGGACTTCCGCCGCGTCGTTGCACGGTTGCCGAGGCCATATCTCTTGCTTGGAGATCTGAACGGCAGGCATCCTCTCTGGGGAGATTACTCCATTAATCCCAGGGGACAAGTCCTTGCCGATCTGATCGAAGAGCTTGACATGGGTGTCCTAAACGTGGATGAGTTTACGCATCACTGTCCGAGAACCGCTTCATTTTCTTGCCTTGACCTATCTTTGTGCTCTTCGGATGCACAGCCTGATTTTGATTGGGGGTGGTCGATGACCTCCATGGTAGTGATCACTTTCCCATTCAAATATCATTTTCAGGGCAACTGCCGCCTGAGAGACCACCTCGGTGGTGCTTGGTGCGGGCACGGTGGCCTGCATTTCAGGAAATGACTGAATTCTCTATCTCAGTCGAGGAGTTTAGGTCGGTAGATGAGGCCGTTGAGTTCTTCTCCGGCAACCTCATCGCCGTGGGCCTGACTACTATTCCTAGGACGTCTGGCCGTTTTGCACGCCGACCACTCCCATGGTGGTCGGCCGAGTGTGAGACGGCCCTCAAACAGAAGCGTTATGCCTACATGCGCTATAAGCGCCGCCCGAACTATTTCACTGTCGCTGAATTTCGTCGGGCTAGGGCTAGGTTCCGGTATATTTCGAAGCACGCCCGCCGCTCTTCTTGGCGGGCATACGTGTCTTCACTTAACGGGAAGACCCCTTTAGCTGAGGTGTGGAAGCGAGTCAAAAGGATTCGGGGCAAGTTCTCGCAGGACCCCCCTCCCGTTCTCCAGGAGAATGGGACCGCAATCTCAGACCCCGCGTCCGTGGCGGAATCCTTAGCGACCGCTTTTTCCGCATTCTCTAGCCGTGATGCTGCTCCGCCAGCATTCAATGCACGTCGTGATGTCGCGAAAGGCCGCCGGCTGGACTTTACCTCCAGAGGCGGAGAACCCTTGAACGACAAGTTTACTGTGAGTGAGTTGCGTTCCGCTCTCGCTTCGTGCGCGGACACCGCCCATGGTCCGGACGATGTCCCGTACGCCATGCTTTGACACCTGGGTGAGCGAGGCATGGCCTTTCTGTTAGATTTGTTCAACAGGATCTGGGTGGAAGGTCTTCTCCCAGACTCCTGGCGAATCGCTACTGTGCTCGCCTTTCGCAAGCCGGGAAGAGATCACTCTACTCCGACCGGTTTCCGCCCAATCTCTCTAACCTCTTGCGTGTGCAAGTTGATGGAGAAATTGGTAAATGTTAGATTAGCCTATTTCCTGGACTGCGGAGGCCATCTGTCTTCTGCACAGTGCGGCTTCCGTAAGTTCCACTCCACGTCGGATGCTCTGCTCCGACTGGAAAATGCCGTCTGCGAGGCTTTCCTTCGTAGACAGCACTACGCCACGGTGTTTTTTGATCTGGAGAAGGCCTATGATACCGCATGGCGATACGGTATCATGGAGACTCTCCACACGATGGGGGCGAGGGGACGCCTCCCAATGTTAATATCTGAATTTTTGCGAGATCGTCGATTCCGCGTACGGGTGGGGGGAGCCCTCTCCGGCCCAAAGAAGCAGGAAGAGGGTGTCCCGCAGGGAAGTGTCCTCAGAGTCACACTCTTTGCCCTGAGCATCAACGGCATCACCTCGGTGCTGCCGGAAGATGTTCTCGCTACGCTCTACGTGGACGACCTTTCGATCTCTTTTGGCGCGGCCCAGATGCCAACTCTGGAGCGTCGACTCCAACAGGCATTGAACCGCGTCTCTCGCTATGCCGAAGCGCACAGGTTTCGGTTTTCTTTGGCCAAGACTAAGGTGGTGCACTTCTGCCGCCATCCACGGCTTCACCTCGACCCAGATTTGTTTCTTAATGGGGTGCGCCTGGATGTGGTTGAGTCGCACCGTTTCCTTGGTCTTGTATTCGACCGACGCCTCACCGAGGAGGCTCATATTCGCAGCCTTAGGGTCTCTTGTACCCGCGCCATGGACATTCTCCGTTCCGTGACGTTCAGCGCTTGGGGCGCAGATAGGGCTACCGCCTTACTTTTTTATCGATCCTTTGTTCGCTCGAAGCTCAACTACGGATGCGAGTTTTATGCATCCGCAGCCGAGCGTTTATTGCGGAAGGTTGATTCGATCCACCACACCGGCCTTCGCCTTGCGACCGGTGCCTTCCGCACTTCCCCCATTGAGAGCCTGTTGGTCGATGCTGGGGAGATGCCACTCGCTCGGCGCCGCGTGCAGTGCATCACTCGCCTGTACGCGCGAGCCCGGCGCCTCCCTCAGTCGCCAACAGCTCTCACTGCATCCGCAGCTGATCTCGATGGTGCCTATGCCGCCGAGAGACGCCATTCATACCCTAAGCCCTTTTGGTTTAGGGCCAGGAAACACCTTCGAGAGGTAGATATAGCTCTCGGGCCGGTGGCTTCCCTGGTTTTGCCCAGGACGCCACCCTGGAGGGTACCACATTTGGCTATTTGTCGCCACGCCTCTGCTCCCAAAGCTTGTACTGCGCCGGGAGTATTACGTTCGACCTTTTTGGAGCACACCTCGTGTCACGCTGGTACCGTGCCAGTGTATACGGATGGCTCCAAGTCCCAAGAGGGGGTCGGCTTCCACGCCGTATCCCCTCTGTTTGAAGTCAGCGGGGCTCTACCAGGCGCTGCGTCTGTCTTCACGGCCGAGCTGGTGGCAATACACCACTTGGTACGGTAGACACGCGACGTGCCCGGTTCGGAGACCGGATTGTAATCTATAGCAACTCACAAGACGCCTTGAGTGCTCTCGGGGCATTGGAATCTCTGCGCCCCCTGGTTCGCGAAATCCGTGACGCCACGGTTTTGGCGAGCCGGGCAGATGTCGAGATTATCTTCTGCTGGGTTCCTGGACATGTAGGAATTGCGGGGAATGAGCGCGCCGATGAGGGCGCCAAAGAGTCCGCGAGGACTCTGCAACCGGACCAGCGTTTCGCTCTTCCTCACACTGACTACATGGCAGGAATACGGGCAGCTCTTCGGACTGCTTGGCAAAGAAGATGGGAGACGGTCGAGGGGAACTTAAAGTTGCGTGCCATTGCGCCACGACTGTTCCCATGGACCTATCCCCCAATGCCGCGGCGGCTTCAGGTTGCTTTCTGTCCTCTTCGAATCGGACACACTCGTGTGACGCATCGCTACTTGATAGAGCGCTTGCCTGCGCCCTATTGCAACGACTGCGTCGTCCCCCAGACTGTTCGGCACATTCTTGTCGAATGTCCCAGTCTGGGTGATCTTCGCGCACGATACCTGTCCCGGTACCGGGATGGGCGGGGTCGCTACCGCCTGTCCCTTGTACTCGCGACGAGTGCGTGCACCATGACTAGTGGACTTATTGACTTTTTGGGGGAGGCTGGCCTTCTCCCTTTCATTTAACACAGTTTAATTGTTGTTGTTGTTTTTGTTATTGCTTTTTTTATTGTTATTTTGTTTTATTGTTTCCTGTTTAATTTTTAAAGTAGCCTAGAACTAGGCTGTTTGTTTACGGCGACTAATGCCTAAGTCGGCAGTCGCCAGATAGCCGCTTAAAAAAAAAAAAAAAATCCAACCCGGACCCAGATTTGTTTCTTAATGGGGTGTGCCTGGATGTGGTTGAGGCGCACCGTTTCCTTGGTCTTGTATTCGACCGACGCCTCACCTAGGAGGCTCATATTCGCAGCCTTAGGGTCTCTTGTATCCGCGCCATGGACATTCTCCGTTCCGTGACGTTCAGCGCTTGGGGCACTGATAGGGCTACTGCCTTACTTTTTTATCGATCCTTTGTTCGTTCGAAGCTCGACTACGGATGCGAGTTTTATGCATCCGCAGCCGAGCGTTTATTGCGGAAGGTGGATTCGATCCACCACACCGGCCTTCGCCTTGCGACCGGTGCCTTCCGCACTTCCCCCATTGAGAGCCTGTTGGTCGATGCTGGGGAGATGCCACACGCTCTGCGCCGCGTGCAGTGCATCACTCGCCTGTACGCGCGAGCCCGGCGTCTCCCTCAGTCGCCAACAGCTCTCACTGCATCCGCATCTGATCTCGATGGCGCCTATGCCGTCGAGAGACGCCAGTCATACCCTAAGCCTTTTGGGTTTAGGGCCAGGAAACTCCTTCGAGAGGTAGATATCGCTCTCGGGCCGGTGGCGCCCCTGGTTTTGCCCAGGACGCCACCCTGGAGGGTCTTACATTTGGCTATTTGTCGCCACGCCTCTGCTCCCAAAGCTTGTACTGCGCCGGGAGTATTGCGTTCGACCTTTTTGGAGCACACATCGTGTCACGCTGGAACCGTGCCAGTGTATATGGATGGCTCCAATTCCCAAGAGGGGGTCGGCTTCCACGCCGTATCCCCTCTGTTTGAAGTCAGTGGGGCTCTACCAGGCGCTGCGTCTGTCTTCACGGCCGAGCTGGTGGCAATACACCACTCGGTACAAGAGATTACGCGACGTGCCTGGTTCGGAGACCGGATTGTGATCTATAGCGACTCACAAAGCACCCTGAGTGCTCTCGGGGCATTGGAATCTCCGCATCCCCTGGTTCGCGATATCCGTGACGCCACGGTTTTGGCGAGCCGTGGATATGTCGAGATTATCTTCTGCTGGGTTCCTGGACATGTAGGAATTGCGGGGAATGAGCGCGCCGATGAGGGCGCCAAAGAGTCCGCGAGGACTCTGCGACCGGACCAGCGTTTCACTCTTCCTCACACCGACTACATGGCAGGAATACGGGCAGCTCTTCGGACTGCTTGGCAAAGAAGATGGGAGACGGTCGAATGGAACTTAAAGTTGCGTGCCATTGCGCCGCGACTGTTCCCATGGATCTATCCCCCAATGCCGCGGCGGCTTCAGGTTGCTTTTTGTCGTCTTCGAATCGGACACACTCGTGTGACCCATCGCTACTTGATGGAGCGCTCGCATGCGCCCTATTGCAATGACTGCGTCGTCCCCCAGACTGTTCGGCATATTCTTGTCGAATGTCCCAGTCTGGGTGATCTTCGCGCACGATACCTGTCTCGGTACCGGGATGGGCGGGGTCGCTACCGCCTGTCCCTTGTACTCGGGACGAGTGCGTGCACCATGACTGGTAGCCTTATGGACTTTTTGGGGGAGGCCGGCCTTCTCCCTTTCATTTAACCCGGTTTTATTGTTGTTGTTTTTGTTATCGTTTTTGTTATTGCTTTGTTATTGTTATTTCTTTTTATTGTTGTTTCCTGTTGAATTATTTTCAAGTAGCCTAGAACTAGGCTGTTTGTTTACGGCAACTTATGCCTAAGTCGGCAGTCGCCAGATAGCCCCTTAATAAAAAAAAAATGCCAATTGCCGTGCTGAGGGGACTCAGCACCCCGTCTGACCCCAGCTTAGCCTCTTCTCCTTCCTTCATAACACTTGTTTCCTTGCTTTTCATACAACCTCTCCCACAACTTTCTCTGGTCAGCCTCTAACTTCACAGGGTAGATGCTGACCTTCTTCTCAAGCCAACCATCCCAGATCGGGGCTGGAGGGGGAGAGGCAACGTTCCCTAACCCCTGAGCTCCGGTTTGGGATGGGGTTTTTTTTTAAAAACTGATTCATCCCCACCCATACCTTCCTCGCATCCCTTTTCCTCTCCTCTTCAAAATCTATCTTTTTACGCCGTGTTTAAGGTGGAGCCGCCATGCCGATGGACTGCCAGGCCACCAGGCGGGAGGCGTGGTCCCGAATGGCGGCGCCTGGTTCTGCCAGGCCTGTAAGCACCTCTTGCAGTGCGGGCAACTGTAAGAGGTGATGAGCTATTGCGTCCCGCAGAAAATTTAGGGTCACCATGCCCAATGATGTTAAAAAAAAAATTGTCCCTTAATTCCCCCTTCTCATCAACGGAGCCGCCCTCGGGCAGCTCCACCGAAAAATGGAGCCCCCCCCCCCCTGAGCTTGCGCAGGAGACCCCATATATTCTTTTAACCGGAGGGGAGGCTTACTCCTCTCTACACCTACGGGTGAAGGGGACTGCCCTACACCCCCTTCTCTGGATGTGCTTTCGGGCACCTCCCTATTTCCAGCGGCAGTCCCTCCTTTTCTTTCTAAGGGGACTGCCAAGAAAGCCAGCAGGCAGCCCATTGCCGACCACCCCTCGTGTAAGCAGCTCGGTAGGGCAAACCCCCTTAGAAGGGAAAGGGAAGCCAGGCCCCTACGGTCGCTTTCCTCAAAAGACCTGCTGGCAAGAATATTAAACCTTGCCGGAGTCAAGGTCTGTCCGGGCTCAGCGCCAAGCACCGAACCCGAATCCGCCAATATGCAAGGTCCTCCTCAAACGGCTGAGGGATCCGAGGCAGTGAAAGGAGTGAAGGGATCTCCTCTAACCGGTGCCCCTGCGACCACCAGGACAATCTCCATTTCGGAGAAGGACCTGGCTGAGGCCGGTCCATCTGGCCTAGGGGCTCCTATCGGCGGAGGTGAGAAGAGGGTTCATTCCCCTCCCTCTCCAAAAAAGAAAAATATGAAAAAGACAAAGACTAAGAAGACTTGGGGCTCCTCTCCACCCGCGGGGGCTACGGAGACGGATGGGTCTGCTGCCACTTTGGCAAGCGCCTAAGCCAAGATCAGCACATCCTGCCCCTCTGCCCCTCCCGTTGCGAAGCCCCTGACCAAGACTAAAAGTGCACAGGGTGGAGCCTCGATGACATCGGGGCCCCTCATTCAGAGGTTACCTGGCGTTTTCGAAACCGCTGGCTTCAAACGCTTCCTCGTTATTCTCTCCATTGATGGCACCATGTTGGCCAAGGGCAACAGGATCCAGAAGAGGAGAGGATTAGCTAGTGCAATTAGTAGAGAGCGCAAGGTGACCCGTTTTTCGGACAAGAGCCTTCTGGCGAATGCGGCGAATCCCGCCGAGGCGGCCAAGATAAGTGCTCTTCGGACACTTCATGGCACCCCGGTGAGTGTGACGCCGTACTTTACCATGCAATTTGTGAAAGGAGTAGTTTATGCGAGGGAACTCGTTGACTACCCTATTGAGGATATCACCCTAGAGCTGGCCGACCATGGGGCGGTCAAGGTCGAACGTGTGATGAGAAAACAGGGAGGGGCCTCGAGACCCACCCCTACACTCTTCGTCACGTTCGACTGTAAAAAGCTCCCTGAGTCGGTGCGTGCCGGTTGGTACCGCTACCGCGTGAAGGCATTCGTGCCACTGCCGCGGCGGTGCTATTACTGTCACTGCTTCGGCCATACGAATCGTTCTTGTAGACGTGCAAAGTCGGGGTCACCCGAAGTTTGTTTAAATTGCTCCAAGGCCGCACACGATAAGTCCAAATCGTGTGTGACCAACTGTGTCAATTGCGGAGAGCCGCACCCCGCAGCTTCGAAGCAATGTGGTGCATATCTCCTTGAGAAAGAAATCCTGGCTGTTCAGGCCCAGGATCGACTCTCATTCCGCGAGGCTAAGGACTTGGTCCTGGCGCGCCCGGCCTTGCCTGGGACGTTATATGCCTCAATAGTTAGAAAGGCACCCTCTGCTCCTGGCCCATCTAGGCCAACGAGCACGGTTGTTTCCGCGCCCATTCGGAGCCGCTTTGCGGGCTTTACTCAAACCGGGCACTACCCTGGTAAAGCTGGCGGCAAAAAGGGTTCACACCTATCCCGGCTAAAACAAGGGCTCTCCCCCTCTTTGCCCGGCGTGACCGTTTCCCGTGAGGCGAAACGGCCACGCGCCTCCATCGAGTCGTTAGAATCACAGGAGGCAACACCCCTGAAGATGGTCGCTAGGCCATCTTCGGGGGTTCCTAAAGCCTTCCCCCGAAAGGAGGACAGCAACAAAGAGCTTCGGCTCATTAGCCCACGCCGAGTGGGGGAGCGAGTGACTCGGAGACGATGGTTCCTCGAAAAGAGGGCCCCCCACCTCCGAAGCCGCAACTCCCGCTTAAGGTTTCGAGGCGGAGGGAGGAAAAGACTCGCATGGCGAGCCCAACCTCCCCCAATCAGTCCTCGAAGGCGACAGCGCCTTCAGCGCTTTATCCGGCCAACAGCGCCTGGGGTTCTGCCCCCAAGAAGCATACGGCCATTCCCGTGAGGGTCTTCTGTTCAAAGAGGGCTCCCGCGTCTCCTCCGGGCTAGGCCTGGAGGGCATATTCCTTCAATGGAATTGCCATGGAATCCAGGCCAACTGGGAGAAGCTGCGGAGGCTCGTCTCGTCCCTTTCCCCGTTAGCTATTTTTCTGCAGGAGACCATGCTAGGCGCGTGCCCCCTGCCCAGCCTCCTGGGGTACAAGGGTCTTGCGACCCCACCACCGCGGGATGGCCGGGCTGTGGGATGCGCGGTTTACACCCGGCATGATGTCTGCGTTCTTCGTTTCACTTTAGATACTTCCTTTCAGGCATTGGCTGCGCAACTTCACCTGGATAGATGGTATAATATCATTTCTGCGTACATTCCACCGTCAGCTGACTTCAACGCGGGGGACTTCCGCCGCGTCGTGGCACGGTTACCGAGGCCCTTTCTTTTGCTTAGAGATCTGAACGGCATGCATCCTCTCTGGGGAGATTACTTCATAAATCCCAGGGGACAAGTCCTTGCCGATCTGATCGAAGAGCTGGAGATAGGTGTCCTAAATGTGGATGATGAGTTTAGGCATCACTGCTCGAGAACCGCTTTATTTTCTTGCCTTGATCTATCTTTGTGCTCTTCAGATGCACAGCCTGATTTTGATTGGGGGTGGTCGATGACCTCCATGGTAGTGATCACTTTGCCATTCAAATATCATTTTCAGCAACTGCCGCCTGGGAGCCCACCTCGGTGGTGCTTGGCGCGAGCGCTTTGGCCTGCATTTCAGGAAATGACTGAATTTTCTATCACAGTCGAGGAGTTTAGGTCGGTAGATGAAGCCGTTGAGTTCTTCTCTGGGAACCTCATCGCCGCGGGCCTGACTACTATTCCCAAAACGTCTTGGTGTTTTGCACGCCGACCACTCCCATGGTGGTCGGCCGAGTGTGAGACGGCCCTTAAACAGAAGCGTTATGCCTACATGCGCTATAAGCGCCGCCTGAACGATTTCACTGTCACTGAATTTCGTCGGGTAAGGGCTAGGTTCCGGTATATATTGAAGCACGCCCACCGCTCTTCTTGGCAGATATACGTGTCTTCACTTAACGGGACTACCCCTCTAGCAGAGGTGCGGAAGGGAGTCAAAGGGATTCGTGGCAAGTTCTCGCAGGACCTCCCTCCCGTTCTCCTTGAGAATGGGACCGCAATCTCTCACAACGCCTCCGTGGCGGAATCCTTCACGATCGCTTTCTCTGCATTCTCTAGCCTCGATGCTGCTCCGCCAGCATTCAATGCAAGTCGTGATGTCGCGAAAGGGCGCCGACTGGACTTTACCTCCAGAGGCAGGGAACCATTCAACGACAGGTTTACTCTTAGTGAGTTGCGCTCCGCTCTTGCTTCGTGCGCAGACACCACCCATGGTCCGGACGATGTCCCGAACGCCATCCTTCGACACCTGGGTGAGCAAGGCATGTCCTTTCTGTTAGATTTGTTCAACAGAATCTGGGTGGAGGGTCTTCTCCCAGACTCCTGGCGAATCGCTACTGTGCTCGCCTTTCGCAAACCGGGAAGAGATCACGCTAATCCGGCTGGTTTCCGCCCAATCTTCTAACCTCTTGCGTGTGCAAGTTGATTGAGAAACCAGTAAATATTAGATTAGCCTTTTTCCTGGGCAGCGGAGGCCATCTGTCTTCTGCACAGTGCGGCTTCCGCAAGTTTCACTCCACGTCGGATGCTCTGTTCCGACTGGAAAATTCCGTCTGCGAGTCCTTCCTTCGTAGACAGCACTAGGCCACGAAGTTTTTCGATCTGGAGAAGGCCTATTATACCGCATGGCGATACGTTATCTTGGAGACTCTCCACACGATGGGGGCGAGGGGACGCCTCCCAATGTATTTATCTGATTTTTTGCGAGTTTTTTGATTCCGCGAACGGGTGGGGGGGGGGCGCAGGGGCTCTACTGCCCAAAAGAGCAGGAATAAGTTGTCCCGCAGGGAAGTGTCCTCAGTGTCACACTCTTTGCCCTGAGCATCAACGGCATCACCTCAGGGCTGCCGGAAGATGTTTTCGCTACGCTCTACGTGGACGACCTTTCGATCTCTTTTGGCGCTGCCCAGATGCCAACTCTGGAGCGTCGACTCCAACAGGCATTGAGCCGCGTCTCTCGCTATGCCGAAGCCCACAGGTTTCGGTTTTCCTTGGCCAAGACTAAGGTAGTGCACTTCTGCCGCCATCCATGGCTCCACCCCGACCCAGATTTGTTTCTTAATGGGGTGCGCCTGAAAATGGTTGAATCGCACTGTTCCTTGGTCTTGTACTTGACTGACGCCTCACCTGGGAGGCTCATATTCGCAGCCTTAGGGTCTCTTGTACCCACGCCTTAGATATTCTCTGTTTCGTGACGTTCAGCCCTTGGAACGCTGGTAGGGCTACTACCCTACTTTTTTATTGATCCTTTGTTCGTTCGAAGCTCTACTACGGATATAATTTTATTGCCTTCGCAGCTGAGCGTGTATTGCGGAAGGTGGACTCAATCCACCACACCGGCCTTCGCCTTACGACCGGTGCCTTCCGCACTTCCACTATTGAGAGTCTACTTCTCGATGCTGGGGAGATGCCACTCGCTCTACGTCGCGTGCAGTGCATCACTCGCCTCTACGCGCAAGCCCGGTGCCTTGTTCAGTCGCCAACAGCTCTCACTGCATCCGCAGCTGATCTCAACGTTGCCTATGCCGCCGTGAGACGCCAGTCATACGCTTAGCCCTTCTAGTTTAGGGTCAGGAAACTCCTTCGAGAGCTAGGCATAGCTCTCGGGCCGGTAGCGCCCCTGGTTCTGCCCTGGATGCCACGTTTGTACGGTACCACATTTAGCTATTTGTCGCCCCCCTCTGCTCCCAAAGCTTCTACAGCTTTGGGAGTATTGCGTTTGGCCTTTTTGGAGCACACCTCTTGTCACGCTGGAACCGTGCCAGTGTATACGGATAGCTCCAATTCCCAAGAGAGGGTCGGCTTCCACGCCGTATCTCCTCTGTTTGAAGTCAGCGGGGCTCTACAAGGCACTGCGTCTGTCTTCACGGCCGAGATGGTGGCAATACACCACTTGGTACGGTAGACACGCGACGTTCCCGGTTCGGAGACCGGATTGTAATCTATAGCAACTCACAAGACGCCTTGAGTGCTCTCGGGGCATTGGAATCTCTGCGCCCCCTGGTTCGCGATATCCGTGACGCCACGGTTTTGGCGAGCCGGGCGGAAGTTGAGATTATCTTCTCCTGGGTTCCTGGACATGTAGGAATTGTGGGAAGTGAGCGCGTCGATGAGGGCGCCAAAGAGTCCGCGAGGACTCTGCGACCGTAACAGCGTTTCGCTCTTCCTCACACCGACTACATGGCAGGAATACGAGCAGCTCTTCGAGCCGCTTGGCAAAAAAGATGGGAGTGGGTTGAAAGGAACTTGAAGTTGCGTGCCATTGCGCCGCGACTGTTCCCATGGACCTACCCTCCAATGCCGCGAAGGCTTCAGGTTGCTTTCTATCGTCTCCGAATTGGGCACACTCGTAGGACGCATTGCCATTTGATGGAGCACTCTCCAGCACCCTGTTGTGGAGACGGCATTATCCCCCAGACTGTTCGGCACATTCTTGTTGAATGTTTCAGTCTGGGCGATTTCCGCGCACGTTACCTGTTTTGGTCCTGGGAATGGCAGGGTCGCTACTGCTTCTCCCTTGTACTCGGGACGATTTCATGCACATTGGCTGGTGGACTTATAGACTTTTGGGGGAGGCCGGCCTTCTCCCATTTATTTACCTAAGTTTATTTTTGTTATGTTGTTTTCTTTGTAGGTCGCACGCCCCTGCGCCGAATGGGCGGGGCCCTCCCCCCGACGCCGGAGCTTGCTTCCGGATTGTTGTCATCTTCCCTTTTTATCGTTGTTGTATTTTCATATTCTTATTTTAAAGTAGCCTAGTGCTAGGCTGTCTTGATTCCGGCGACTTATGCTCAAGTGAACAGTCGCCAGATAGGCTCCTAAAATTCTTAAAAGACAAAGAAAAACCCTAGAACCCAACGTCTACCGGTGTCGTCCTAGAAGAAGATACACTTGCACGGCCAGACAGCCTCAAAAAAGTCGCGAGATTTTCGCGTGACCGCATAATCAGTTTGTGTTCTATTCCTTGCCGTCGCACTGCCTGATCTGCGCAGGGCCCACAGCGTCAAAGACCGCACCCTTTCCCCCTCCTGGCGCGCCAATTCTAATGAGATCCTCATCCCCCTTATGGGGCCCCCGACCATCCGCTTCCGCCTAAGCACTATAAATACCTCGAGAAAAGCTTTGAGAAAGCAGTACCATACAGCCCCGTCTTAGTTCGCACCCACGTACAGTCTTGTACACCCTGCTTCTCCTCCCAACAGCTTCCAGCTTCGAACGCGATGCGTCACCTCTACCCGGCCTTGCTCGTATCTAAGGCCAGAGTTCCACCGACGGACGATAGACACGGACAAGCATCTATCACTCGGTTATCGACTCCGTTCAACGACTGGCGTACTGCCTCGCTCATTTCTTAGTGAGGTTAAAGAATGAATCTTGCAAGTTCAACTTTGCAGCGCTCCGTTTACTCTCTGTATTCAAGCCTCCAGCCAATTAGGTAACGTGAGTCTCCCCGATAATTGCACTTTCTCATTTTCTCTGGAAGCAATCACCGTGCATCCTCTATCAGACTCTCGTACCCGTCGAGTCATTTGTATCCCTCCCCCCTTCCCATTTGGTACCCCGGGTCTCATTTTATTTATTGTCATTTATTTACTTCTGCTATAAATATTTTCTTTGTATATAGTAAAGTTATATATTTTTCTACCATTAGTTCCTCTAATCCTAGAATCTCTAAGAAGTGATTATTTAGGCCAATCGCACTCGACTTTCTTTATTTAACCCTCGCACTGGGATCTCTATCCCGATTTTCTGGCGTGCCCTCTTTACGGTCACCCTATCAGTTAAGAATAAAATTAAGAGAATGGGATAAGGAACAATGGGAAAAAGAAATGGAGGGAAAAAAATAGCATAGCTATATATAGAAAGCATAACGGCATACTTTTAACTGTGATCAAAGCTCTGCTCGCTGCCTCAGTGTCCATGGTTCGAATCGCTTACCTGCACGGATTTTTTCTAAAAAAGCTAAAAAAATATTACTGCAAGAAAAATTTATTCCGTTTTCTCTTTCAATGTGGTTTATTGCATATATATATATATATATATATATATATATATATATATATATATATATATATATATATACACTATAATACATTATACAAGAATTTTATTGAAAAACATAAATCAGTGAGACGGCTGGTGTTGCTTGCCATGAAGAAGTGTTTCAATGTTCGGTTTGATGGATGAGGTAGAAAACAGAAGAATGCCATTGAGGTGGCGGTCCGAGAGTTGGGAGCGAAGGTGAAACTTCGGGTACTTCATTTTGGAGAAGAGCTGTTCGCAACAGTAGGTGCTGCCAAACATGTCCACCATGCGTTGAACTTACGCAATGTATTTTGGAAAATTGCTAGAAGGGAGGACGAGGTCGCGGAAGAAAGAGAAACTGTACTGATCACAAAATATACTTAACATATATGTGAAAGTCCAACGGACACTGGCCGCTGGCGTCTGGCAGGATCGTAGTGTGAGGCACAGAGTTACCAAACAGTATCTTCCTGTGTAACTGTACACAATGGTATGCCCGCACCCATATCTCAGTAAGGATTCATCGCAGCGGAAAAAGTTATTTGCAGTTTTTGTTTAGAATTGCCTCCTCACAGCTTTAGTCTCTATGAAATCTTTCGTATATGTCAGGGAAATGCATTTTTGTCTCTTTGTTTACTTATTTTCACTGCCAGTCGTAAGACTCATTACCCTCTGCCTCTACGAGTCTACTGAGACAGATGCTGTTCGGCAGAATTCATTTAATTTGGGGAGGGGGCTGGGGTTTCGCGGGCCGGATTGCAATATTAATGCCGAACAAGGTGGTACCAGACGCTAGGCCTTCGCAGGCCGGAAGTTGCCTGACCCTGGCTTAGAGTAATAAAGAGAATTGCCCGACTCAGTGTCATTTTAACCTCACATGAAAATAATTTATGGGAAGATTCACCCGAATATGACATTCACCCATCGCCCAATTCTAATAGTCTCTCGACCACTTTCCCAACGCCCCATGTTTATTTGCGTAAACAAAGGTTTGGCGATTACAGCCCTGCTGTTATACCCGGTTCTGTGATGTACTTGAATAACATTCTTGGTCTAAACGTGAAAGAAAATGAAATGAAAATCTTTTGCGTAAACTGTTATGGTTTTGTTGATTAACTTTTGCATAGAAAAGTCATGTATCATCTTTGAATAGGAGCGTCAAAAACTTTTCAGTCATATACATTTCCTCTTACAATTTAAAAAGATTAAGGTTAGTATAAATTTTAATGCAGTTATAAGGGCAGAATTATTTTATTTATACGTATTTAGACGCTTTGAGAAATATTAAATAAAAAACATTCATAGCACAAAAAAATAAAATAAAAAAGCGACACTGGTTAAATGTTTATAAATTTTCTGAACTCACGATAATAATAATTATAATAATAATAATAACCAGGCAATGGCTTCGCCACCTTCCCCGTAGCACTGTGGGGAGCTTGCGCTTCACTACTAAGATTAAAATTTAAAATCTAAAAAAAGCAGCCATGGTTAAATTTTAATAAATTTTCTGAACTTCGCCAATTATAATAATTTTCAAAATATCTCGTTGCTAAAATATAAAGTTATAGAAGAAGAAGATATATAAACAAAATTTACTGAACTTCACCATTTGTAATTCTTTGAGTTTTAAAAACTTCACAAAATTTGGATACTTATATTTATTTCTGAACTTCGCCATTTTGTTTTTTGATATTATAAAAGATTTATTAGAAATAATTTTGATAAAATTACATAAGTCATAACCAAACTAAGATGAAATTATTATTCAAATACTCAAAAAAATCCTCTTCTTAAATTATAGAGTTAGTGAAGTGATGATTAGCGATGATGATATCTTGATTTTAGAAAACTGCAAAAACATACCCGGTTACTTATTAACTACGGAAAAAACATTTTAACATTTTTTTACTAAAGGAGCGGTGGCTTCTACACTCGTGATTTAGCTCTACTCGTTTTTTGGTGCAAGTAGCTATTTCCTCCTGATAAAGATTAAAATTAAAAATCTATTTTATAAATAAGTAATTTTCATTTTTTTTATAGTGCTCATAATTTTCTCCAGTATCAACCCCAAAGTTTTTCCTATTTAAAGATCACAATATACTTTTTTACTCTATGAGTTTCATAAAGTTGCTAATGCAATTACGGTGGCCAAATCCATTGAAAGCACTTATTATGATGATGCAATTAATGAAAAAAACTGCAGAAGGTGTTTTTTCATTTTCCGAAATTGGAATTTCAGTCTAAATGAAGGACAAAATAAAGACCTACAAAAGAACCTCATTCCAAAGATTTGGGGTTACACTTCAGTTTAGGGGGGCACGATAGGGGGCGCTGTTTATATGATACAATTTTGGGCTACAATATATGTCTTATGACGTCAGACGGTAGCGTCAGATGTGGACAATTACGGCGTTATATTTTTTTTGTATATGAGTATAGACCCCCTTCCCCAATTGATTGAAACTCAGGATCATCGCAGGGTGGTCTTCCTGCAGTGATATGTCCCCCGCGAGCAGTCCCCTTAAATTTACTGGGTTTTTTTCCCTTCAGCTTTTTACTGGCAGAAAACCCTCACCTAATAACAAACAATACTTGCTTTTATAGGTTTCTTGATTAGTTTATGCGCCTCTAGATAATCTAAAAGTTTTTCGCGATTATACAAACTAAAGCCGAATTCAAATAACGAAGAAGCACATAGAGAGCACGAAAACGCAATAACGAAAAAAAAACATTTGCAAAACGGGTCCTATTTATAAGCTACGACGTTGCCAGTAAGAAGCTGTTATCATTCTCAGCCAGCAAAAAATACGAAAACAAAACAAAAAACAATAAAAGACATCAAGAAACCTTACCTAACTTAGAAAAAACTATAAACGAGCAGAGGCGCAGATATTTAGTAAATAATACAGACTAAAAGTTACAAATCCTCAAAACAACAAAAAAAAATATAACTCCGTGATTGGTCACATATGAAGCTACCGTCTGACGTCATAAGAGATATATTGTAGCCCAAAGTTGTAGCCTACTAACAGCGCCACCTACCGTGCGCCCCGAATCTGAAGTATTACCAGATTTGGAAGCTGTTATCACAGCATATCCTGCTACAACTTAAAGCCGAACTAGAACGTTAATTTAACCTAATCCATTACTGCCCTACGCAAAATGAAAAGAATTTGTAAAGTTCCATTGATTGAAATGTGCCTTGGATGAAATGTTCACGGCTAATATGCAAGAGTGTGGTGCTTGCTGTGATTCATTACTTTCACGACACATCAGGCACTATTTGGGGGCAAGCTTGTCATATTATGTAAACTCCGCCGTATGTGTATCGGTCGAAGCAGCATATTTTCTCAACAATCGAGATGAAAACTTTATCCAAAAAAGATTATGTTGAGTGTATGGTGAGATATTGAAAGAACTGTTCATTACGAATAGTTAGACAACAATCAAACAATTAAATTATTCTCTGCTGGAATCAACTTCGTCGTTGGAAGGCCCCTTTGGGCCAAAGGCAACCCTCCTTACTCAACAGAATGGGTTGTCATTCTCCATCACGATAATGCCCGTCCTCACACAGCTCAACTTACCAAAGAAATAGTGCTTCAGCTTTCTTATTCTCCTCACTTTGCTCTCTGATTATCACTTGTTTGTCGAATACAGAAACAGTTTGATGGTCTTAGGATAATATCAAGGGAAGAGGTTGTAAACGATTTGGATTCATAATTGTCGTTGTATAACATTATATTACATCAATACCATATTATATCTATGGGAAGGGACCAATAACTTAGAGGCGAACCGAAAGGGGACGGAACACCCCTAGTTTAGACGGGCTTAGTAGCGAGAAAGAGTGCAACGAAGTCAGGTAAATTATGGACAATGGCAAAGCTCAAGGTTATTTAAAGAGGCATGTACAAAAATATAATTTTATTTACATAAAAAATAATGAGAGAATTGAAGGACAAAAATTACATCGGATGAATTAATGGGCAAAATTACACCGGTAAACAAGGGGGGGGGGGAATTGTAGTCATAAATCAGACTATGAAGTTAAAATTGATATGTTACGGGAGGAGACTATTCAAATGGGGGAAAATTAACGCAAATGGGTTACTGAGGGAGAGGGAGAGGGGTTGGCTTACGGAAGATTCCGGGTGAGACGACGGGGTAAGGCTTCACGGATGTCTTCTGCACGTGAGACGAGGGCGCTCAAAACTTCTAAGCGGGAACTTGAAGTGATGACGGTTCTCCAAAAAAAAGGGGGGAGGTCCGGTAACGTCCGGTCCAGGGGAGAGTATTTCGGCCACCCGAAAACGAGGAGGGCTTCGACAGGAGTTGGGGAGAGCAGTCGGAAAAATCACTCGGTAGCGATCGTTAAATGGAATTACCTCACTGGCTGGGGCTAATTCCAATACACAAAAATAGTTCAGCTGTCACTTTGCTTTGTTGTTAGCACCTGACTTGGAACTAGGGGAATTTTCTTGGGGTCCGGGCGAGACTTCTCAACTCTGTCCCTGTCTCATGGGAAGCGAGCAATATATATGTCTGAGGCTCTCCCCGCGAGAGGGAGATTAGTGGGAAACAGCTCTACTCTCGAATGGCCTCGAATCTTCTTGCCGAGCTATTCTAGCCCGTGTAAAGGTAAATCGTGGTGGACGCGGTTGAGGCTACCGCTTGTGAAAGGATGGGGGGGGGGGGTTAGGCTTACCAATTTAAGCCTAACAGAACCTTCTATAACGCATGGAAGTTCCGTGCTAGACAAGAGATTCCACGTGAAATTCCCTCACAATAATTTTCATCAAAGCCAAAAGAATTTTTACAAGCGGGGCATTTATAAGCTTGTTGACAGATGGAATAACGTTCTAGAAAACAATAAAGGTTATATTTATGATTAAATATTTCCATAGTCATAAGTTTGTTCATTTTTAATATATAGCCTAAATTGGACGTTACTTTCCCTCCAACTTGGTGGACCAAACAGTCACATTATATATATTTTTAGCAACAATTCGCGAGTAGCTGTTGCTGGCGCTGCTTATTATGTATCACCAAAAAAGCCGCAACCAACGAGGAAATGAGCGCCAATGTGCCGTTGCCTAATATGGTTTACGACTGGCAGTTTTGCAACCCACTTTCTTTTATGTGGAACAAAATGAGCTTAATTATTTTTGTTTTTCCTTCTAAGGAAAAAAGATTTCGACGCATAAACAGGATATAACATCTTTAAAACTCTTAACTTTGGTCCATATTAAATTCAGTACACAAATGAATTAAGTCAAATGCTACCAAGGAAAGTAAAATTAAGGAAAGAAAAGTAACTTTTTTAGTAAAACTACAGTAAAAGTTAACCATTGCATCAAATTTATGCCAAATTTGTTTCAATTCAACATTTTAAGTAAATGATTTCAGATATTTACAATTGAAGATTCCGTGATTTGTTACGAGTCATAAATTTAAACTATAATCTATATATAAATGATGATTCTCGAATGTTACATAGAAGTAAAACAAAATAAGCAAAATGAAAAAATTCGATTACACTTTTCCTATAACTAAATTACTAACGCATAAAAACTGGTGAACGGGTTGTTAATTAGATCGTAGCGAAAAATATGATACCAATGAAACAATAAAAGATTCTCAATTAATAATATATTACCTAAAACACAAACACGCAATTTAGCAATGAAAAACAGCATCTCGCCAAACTATTTAATTAGGAGATTGTTTTGTCTCTGTCTCCTATATATTTTCTAATACATGTTACCTTAAAATAAAATTTCTTCCGTTCCATCTCTATTATAAGGATAATATATACGGTTGGCCAGAAACTCCTAACTCACTTCGAAAGCGGAAGCTTGTTTAAATTTTATTTATTCAAAGCCAATTTACTGGTATCTGAGACAGATTCGGATGCCGTCTGATCGCTGGAAGAAGACCATAGAGAATGATGGACTTTACTTTGAAGAATAAATGTTAGTCGTGCTCTATAAGATTTTGCTGTTTTTGTGAGGGAATGCCCTCGAAGGACCACCGTGAGAGGAAGCCCCTTGGCGATACCCCTCTATTCTTTCAAGACCACGTGAGCCAGCGTGAGAATTTTAGAAAGTCGAGGAAGAATCCGTCACTCGCAAAGCAGCCAGTCGGGTATTTAACCCGAAGCTCACCATCTCTCGAGGAGATTGAAAGCAAGCCATTCACTCCATCTGGACTGCCGTCTGTTTCCCGTGACTCCCCGTAACTCGTCGTCGTACGTCGTCGAAGATCTCCTCAGCAAATCTACCTTCGTTAAGTTTTGACTCCTGTTCAGAGGAAAGCTATCGAGGCCCCCTTCTTCCTGGGGAGTTGTGCAGCCCGCTCATCTTTACCACCCCTTCAAGATTCCCGTATTCGAGATTGAGACTCCCTGCCGATCAGCGGAATCGTCTCGAGTTGAGATTACATCTCTCTGGAGCAAAGAAAATCTCATTCTTCATCACGAAGTAATCCAACCACATCTTAAAGTCCTCCAAGTCAGGACTCCCTGAAGTATCTTCTTGAAGATCCGCGTCGTTGTCTTCCACCCTTCATACAATTCGCCCGCGCTTGAAGGTAAAGCGATCGTGAATGGTCATCCCCAGATTAACTCGTTAATCTTCTCATAATTTATTTAACCACCATAAGTAATTTGTTCCCCTTATATATATATATATATATATATATATATATATATATATATATATATATATATATATATATATATATATATATATATATTGGTTAGGGCTTCTCCTATGGAGCTTCAATTTAATTTGAAGGATGAACGAAAGGACGCATAAAGGGAAATTCATTTCATTTTCTTATTACAACGTTTCGGGTGAACTTTTCACCCATCTTCGGGTACTGGAAATACAATTTATAGAAAATAATTTAAGTTAAGAACCAAACAGATAATCAAAATGACGAATTTATGGAACGTATTTAATGTTAATGTTATCGATAAATTTACAGGCAATTGATAATTTCTGGATTATTATGTTAAGAGTTAAAAATTAACGATTGGGGAAACAAAGGAAACACATCCGTATAAACCAACCTTAAACAATCAGCCGTTAGAGGATAACTGGGGAGAAAGGGCGAGGAGCGTAAGAAGAAAGAGAAGGTTAGGAGGTTGGTAATATATTTGTTTAGAGTAGAAGTATTGGGTGAGAAGAGGAATCGGAATTTAAGGAAGGAGAAAGGTATTTAATATACATGGATTCAAGAATCCTTAGTGATATGGGATGAGGGGTGGTTTTCAAGATTTTAAAATCATCCGTTGTGATTTCGGTTTTACAATTAATAGAGTGAAGCCTAACAGGTGAGAATTCTTTCGTATATATATATATATATATATATATATATATATATATATATATATATATTTAGCTAGGAGTTTTTCTTTTATGCATGTTTTATTAATGACCAGGTCTAGTTGAACCTTGATTAGCTTCTTTCTTTCCTTTTCTAATTTCCTTATTATTCTTTTTTCGTCTTGCGAAAGGTTATAGATAAAGGGTTCCTATATTCATGGTTTATTTTTAGCTAGCTGAGCTTTAGGTCACGTTTGACCATCTTCGGAGCGAATTAATTTTACCCTGGTTAAACATTTAAAGGCATTACATTTATATACTAAAGATAATTTAGATAATGAAAAGAAGGGTGAACGTGGTTGACAGGAAGTAGTTTGAAAAGGTACATTTGGGAATGGGATTTCTGTCATTATTGACCGTTAATCCGTAAGGAGTTTTAAGGTTCGCTGGGTGGCGGTCAATTGGGCATTAATCTTCGGTTTTTCTTCTTGGACTAGAATCGCTTCTAGGATATGAAGGCGTGTGCGGTCACTTCTCCTTTTGATAATGGTGTTTTGTACTAAAATTTCTCGTGTTAGTTAAAATTCCATGTTACATGTAGTGGTTCTTGATGGCGCCGTTTTGCAGATGCATGATGAGTCTACGAGGTAGGGATGTGGTTGTCATTCCAATGTATTTATTTGAATTATGAAGCTTGCAATCTTCATGTGGACAGGTGAATTCATAAATTACATTGGAAGTTTTCAATTCTTTTTTTCGTACTTGTGTCGTTGATAATGAGGTGATTACTTATTTTTTTGGTTTATAATATATTGTGACTTGTACCGTTTCTTCTGGATTCGTGCATTTTGTATTTTGGTGTATAATATTCTTGATTGTTCTTTCGTCGATTTTATACGATTCACTCATTTGGTTCATATATAAGATATTTATTGGGTGTTTCTTATTGGATTCATTTTTATTATTGTTATTTTCATGTAAGTTTTGCAGGAATGTATTTGTTTCTCTGTCCACCATAGTGTTGGACAAACCATTATTGATGAGGACTTGTTTTATTCTTTGAATTTCGTTATGGAACAATGCCCATGACGAACTGCATTTGTATGCGCGTCTAATGTATGTTCTTATGACACTTTTTTATATCTTTATGGACATTCGCCATCTCCATTGAGACAATTCTCAGAATTCGTTGGTTTAATATATAACTGGGTTGTGTATTTATTTTTACTTGCTGTCACTTCAATATTAAGGAACCGTAATTTTCCGTTAGAATTGAGTTCATACGTAAATTTTAGTACAGAGTGCTCTTCCATTCTTGTTTTAAGTCTTTTCCGTTGATTCTCATCTTTAATTACAAGATATATATCGTCAACGAAACGGCAGCAGGTTGAAGGTTTGAGATGATTCTCCGTCAATATTTCTTTTTCTAGGCGACCCATGTAGAAGTTTGCAAAAGTGGGTCCGAGTGGTGAGCCCATTGCAACTCCGTTAATTTGTTTGTAGAGTTTTCCGTTAGGTGCGCGAAATGGTTCTTCCATTATGCACGCCTTCAAAAGATTCTTCAATATGTTGGGGTCTAATTTAGGAGCAAGTTTGTTCGAGTTTTTATATACTTCGTCAATTATTATGTTTATTGTTTCTTCGGTGGGTACGTTTGTGAAGAGGCTTTCTACGTCCAGTGAGGCGATGATTCCATCTGGTTTTGTAGTGTAAATTATATCAATAAATTCATCTGTTGATTTGATAGAATATTCATTTGGGATGTAATCACTGATAATTTTGTTGATTTCTTTTGAAATTTTGTATGTTGGCATGGGAATTTGCGAGCTTATCGGTCTTAAGGGGTTGTTATTTTTATGTGTTTTAACATTACCATACATGTATCCTGGAGTAAACTCGCCTGTGAGTTTTTGAAAATGTACACCTCCTTTCACTTTATTCGCTTCACTTATTAGCTGGTTGATATCTTTTTTGAGAGTTTCCGTAGGGTCCCTTTGGATTTGTTTGAATTTGGATGTGTCTTCCAGTATGTCTTGTATTTTTGAGATATTGTCTTCTTTCTTCAGTATAACGAAAACTTTTGATTTATCCGCTCTGCGGATGACTATATCCTGGTTGTTTTTAAGTTGTTTGATTGCATCGCGGGATGTTTATGTGAGGAGTTTTGAAGGGCCAAAGTTTCGTTTTTTTGTTGATTCTGCACGAGGTTGTTCCTTTATATTTGGATTTATTTCTATTTTGTTTTCATTTTGTAATTTGAAGAGAGACTGGTATACTAATTCAATTTCAGTTTTCATCATGGTTTGGTCAAACTTTGACTGTGTGTGACAGTTAAGTCCAAGGTTTAATACTGCCTCTTGATCGGTTGTTAATTGAAAGTTAGATAGATTTACGAAGTTCTTTTTTTTTCTGGTAGGAAAACGTTTCCATTGTAAATTTTGTTCAATTTCTTGGTTTTCTTTGTCCTTTCCGAATTCGTTGTTTAGTCTGCCATATCGGTAAGTACCATCTCGATACTTGTTTTCAGTTGATTGTCGATGTTAAGATGGTTGAATTTGGACTCTACTTCTTCAAGTTCTTGTTTTAATTTTGGGATGCTACGCTGTTGTAGCATAATTTGTCGCTCTACGAGACTTTCTCTGAAGGCCATGGTGTTAGGTTCTGCTCAGGGCGAGGTTCTGCCCGGCTCTCGGCTTTTTTCATTTACCCCAACTTCACCGATCCGTCTCTTTTTCTTCCGTTTTAATCAATTTTACTATGTAAAATATTAATATTTGTTTTCGAAACTTGGACCGAGTAAGGGCTCTAGTATACGTATGATAACAAATTTCCATTATCCTGCCATTATTTATAACGACAACAAACGAGGTCATGATTTAAAATTAACGGTTTTCTGCCTTTTTCGGAAATTTCCCACTAATAATTCAGGTTCTATGAGCCCTGCGGCTTCGAGAGTAGCACCATTCGAAAGGCAATCAAAGGTTGTCTAAAAAATTTACATTTGATTTTATTATTGCGCCGTTTTCGTGGGTAAAAACAAAAATAAACAGGTACAGATCTACGACTTATTAAACGATTAAATATGAATTAAAAATAAACTAGTTCATTAACAAAGAATCCACCTTTCATTTTCTTGTGGGTAAAATATATATATATATATATATATATATATATATATATATATATATATGAAAATTAACCCACAGGAAAATGAAAAGATGAATCCAAGCACTTTATATTTGATTCCTTGAAAATGAACTTGCAAATATAGTTCGAAAGTGCTTGGCTTCATCTTATCATTTTCCTGTGGGTTAATTTTCATATATATATATATATATATATATATATATATATATATATATATATATATATATATATATATATATGCAACTTAAATCACATGACACGTGATATAATGGATCCATTTAAAGGCCCAAAGAAAGGAAAATTGGCATCACAACACAGGTTCGAATCCTACTCCTTTATTTATTTTCATATAACGGTTAAAATTAGTTTTCGCTATTTTTCTCCGTCTCTATATCTCACATTTTCTTTCTTAAGCTTTCAATGGTCGTCTTCCTTATTGTCGTGATGACAATTTTCATTTCTTTGGACCTTTTAATCCATATATATATATATATATATAATAAAAAACTCACAAAGTGGCACGTGAGGAAAGCAATAATATGAAAATTAACCCACAGGAAAATGAAAAGATGAATCCAAGCACTTTCGAACTATATTTGAAAGTTCATTTTTAAGGAATAGCATGAAAATGGAGAAGACAACCTTATATAGGGTACAAAGATACAAAGGGAACGCCCATCACATAGTACAAACCAATGGAAAAACACAATAACAGAACAGAGAAATACAAATAAAAAGATCATTAGCCAACTAATAACAGACATATGCATCCAAAAAAGCGCTATATAGTTGCCTAATGATCTTTTTATTGGTATTTCTCTGTCCTGTTATTGTGTTTTTCCATTGGTTTGTACTATGTGATGGGCGTTCCCTTCGTAGCTTTGTACCCTATATAAGGTTGTCTTCTCCATTTTCATGCTATTCCTTAAAAATGAATGAACTTGCAAATATAGTTCGAAAGTGCTTGGATTCATCATCTTTCCATTTTCCTGTGTGTTAATTTTCATATATATATATATATATATATATATATATATATATATATATATATATATATATATATATATATATATATATATATATATATATATGAAAATTAAGCCACATGAAAATGGAAAGATGAAACCAAGCACTTTATATTTGATTCCTTGAAAATGAACTTCCTGAAAGTCCATTTACCTTGCCGAGAAAAAAGTTTCGACTGACTCTCGGCTTTTTATAATTATCTGAATCAAAATAGCCTTATCAAATGGAATCGCGTGAAGAAAACAAAAATTGGCTTCTCCCCACCCCCCACTCCCACTCGGAGGACCGTGTCCTGCCCCATCTTATATCGCCAGCACCCTCTATGAAAAAGTTTGGACTCTCGGCTTTTTAAAATTATCTAAGTAAAATTAGACTTATTAATTACAAGGCCGAGAACAAGTTCAGACTCTCGGTTTGCAATACCTAAGGCCAATATCCCTTGCAATGTAATACCTAAGGCCAGTCTCCCTTGCAATGCAATATTCAAGGTGGTCGATAACTAACGCAGCGCTTAAGTAAGATTTCATACAAAGTTTCGGAAAGACTTCAGTTATAAATAAGTATAGTGGTTACTAAAGACATTTTATCCCCTTTTAAGTACATCTTGGTAGGTAACAACAAATTTACCGTTAATACTGATCTCGAAGCTCATGGAATATCTTTTCTTTTGAGATTTTTTTACACAAATCGATTTTATCTCATTGGCTAACTAACTAGGGTTGTAAACATGGAGACGAGCGGCCCGGCCGGAAAAAATATTTTCTGTAAATATTATCATTCCCCCGTGTCATTTCTGACGTCATACCCCCCCCCCCCCCAACCCCTATTATAATTCGCAAAACGATTAAAGGCGCTGACATGATGTGATGCTGCCTTTCCCTCCCTAAATAGGTTGATCGAAGCCCAATTACATGCTATTTTTGTTTGCTTTTGAGATTTTTTTTACACATTTCTTTATTTTTTCATCGGGCAAACCCGGGCTGAAGTAGCGTAGCAAATTATTTTCATTATAGCCCTCCCGCCCGCTTGAGAATCTTTTTACAAAACTACCTTTTAATCTCTGGTGGGCAATTACGGGGATTTCCTTCGCTAAACTAGGAAGCCGTGCACCGCCACTTATGCTATTTCAGTTGCCCTCAAGGATTTATACACCGAAGACCATTTTACCTCGAAACGGGCAACTCGGGCTCAAGTAGCATATTCTTCTCAATATAGCCCTCAGTCTAAAACCTGAAGTTGGCCGTCATTTAATAATATTTTTATGGTCACTTGAAGTAAGTTGTTTCGTTTCGTTTGTTCCTTATTTTTCTCTTCTTACACAAGCACGAAAAAAATAACAACGAACAAAATCTTCGGTGACTAGGGTGGTGGAGGGTAAGGTTTTCGTTTTCCTATTCGATGCATCATTAATTTTCGCTCGAAGGGACGAAAATTGCCTAACCTCGTCTTTTATACACCAAAGACCATTTTACCTCGTAACGGGTAACTCGGGCTCAAGTAGCATATTATTTTTAAATATAGCCCGTCTATTTCACGTCCCACTCGATAATTTTTTTTACACAAATACGTTTTAATCTCAGGCGGGCAAATTAATAAAGTAAGGCCATTCACTAATATTTGCTAGTTCCGTTCCCTCGAGGATTTTTTCGCACCAAAGACCATTTTACCTCGTGGATTGAAGTAGCCTATTATTTTCAATATGGCCACTTTTATTTTGAAATATATTTCTGTTCCATTGAGAATTTTTACCCAACGATATGCGGCGAATCCCGCCGAGGCGGCCAAGATAAGTGCTCTTCGGACACTTCATGGCACCCCGGTGAGTGTGACGCCGTACTTTACCATGCAATTTGTGAAAGGAGTAGTTTATGCGAGGGAACTCGTTGACTACCCTATTGAGGATATCACCCTAGAGCTGGCCGACCATGGGGCGGTCAAGGTCGAACGTGTGATGAGAAAACAGGGAGGGGCCTCGAGACCCACCCCTACACTCTTCGTCACGTTCGACTGTAAAAAGCTCCCTGAGTCGGTGCGTGCCGGTTGGTACCGCTACCGCGTGAAGGCATTCGTGCCACTGCCGCGGCGGTGCTATTACTGTCACTGCTTCGGCCATACGAATCGTTCTTGTAGACGTGCAAAGTCGGGGTCACCCGAAGTTTGTTTAAATTGCTCCAAGGCCGCACACGATAAGTCCAAATCGTGTGTGACCAACTGTGTCAATTGCGGAGAGCCGCACCCCGCAGCTTCGAAGCAATGTGGTGCATATCTCCTTGAGAAAGAAATCCTGGCTGTTCAGGCCCAGGATCGACTCTCATTCCGCGAGGCTAAGGACTTGGTCCTGGCGCGCCCGGCCTTGCCTGGGACGTTATATGCCTCAATAGTTAGAAAGGCACCCTCTGCTCCTGGCCCATCTAGGCCAACGAGCACGGTTGTTTCCGCGCCCATTCGGAGCCGCTTTGCGGGCTTTACTCAAACCGGGCACTACCCTGGTAAAGCTGGCGGCAAAAAGGGTTCACACCTATCCCGGCTAAAACAAGGGCTCTCCCCCTCTTTGCCCGGCGTGACCGTTTCCCGTGAGGCGAAACGGCCACGCGCCTCCATCGAGTCGTTAGAATCACAGGAGGCAACACCCCTGAAGATGGTCGCTAGGCCATCTTCGGGGGTTCCTAAAGCCTTCCCCCGAAAGGAGGACAGCAACAAAGAGCTTCGGCTCATTAGCCCACGCCGAGTGGGGGAGCGAGTGACTCGGAGACGATGGTTCCTCGAAAAGAGGGCCCCCCACCTCCGAAGCCGCAACTCCCGCTTAAGGTTTCGAGGCGGAGGGAGGAAAAGACTCGCATGGCGAGCCCAACCTCCCCCAATCAGTCCTCGAAGGCGACAGCGCCTTCAGCGCTTTATCCGGCCAACAGCGCCTGGGGTTCTGCCCCCAAGAAGCATACGGCCATTCCCGTGAGGGTCTTCTGTTCAAAGAGGGCTCCCGCGTCTCCTCCGGGCTAGGCCTGGAGGGCATATTCCTTTAATGGAATTGCCATGGAATCCAGGCCAACTGGGAGAAGCTGCGGAGGCTCGTCTCGTCCCTTTCCCCGTTAGCTATTTTTCTGCAGGAGACCATGCTAGGCGCGTGCCCCCTGCCCAGCCTCCTGGGGTACAAGGGTCTTGCGACCCCACCACCGCGGGATGGCCGGGCTGTGGGATGCGCGGTTTACACCCGGCATGATGTCTGCGTTCTTCGTTTCACTTTAGATACTTCCTTTCAGGCATTGGCTGCGCAACTTCACCTGGATAGATGGTATAATATCATTTCTGCGTACATTCCACCGTCAGCTGACTTCAACGCGGGGGACTTCCGCCGCGTCGTGGCACGGTTACCGAGGCCCTTTCTTTTGCTTAGAGATCTGAACGGCATGCATCCTCTCTGGGGAGATTACTTCATAAATCCCAGGGGACAAGTCCTTGCCGATCTGATCGAAGAGCTGGAGATAGGTGTCCTAAATGTGGATGATGAGTTTAGGCATCACTGCTCGAGAACCGCTTTATTTTCTTGCCTTGATCTATCTTTGTGCTCTTCAGATGCACAGCCTGATTTTGATTGGGGGTGGTCGATGACCTCCATGGTAGTGATCACTTTGCCATTCAAATATCATTTTCAGCAACTGCCGCCTGGGAGCCCACCTCGGTGGTGCTTGGCGCGAGCGCTTTGGCCTGCATTTCAGGAAATGACTGAATTTTCTATCACAGTCGAGGAGTTTAGGTCGGTAGATGAAGCCGTTGAGTTCTTCTCTGGGAACCTCATCGCCGCGGGCCTGACTACTATTCCCAAAACGTCTTGGTGTTTTGCACGCCGACCACTCCCATGGTGGTCGGCCGAGTGTGAGACGGCCCTTAAACAGAAGCGTTATGCCTACATGCGCTATAAGCGCCGCCTGAACGATTTCACTGTCGCTGAATTTCGTCGGGCAAGGGCTAGGTTCCGGTATATATTGAAGCACGCCCACCGCTCTTCTTGGCAGATATACGTGTCTTCACTTAACGGGACTACCCCTCTAGCAGAGGTGCGGAAGGGAGTCAAAGGGATTCGTGGCAAGTTCTCGCAGGACCTCCCTCCCGTTCTCCTTGAGAATGGGACCGCAATCTCTCACAACGCCTCCGTGGCGGAATCCTTCACGATCGCTTTCTCTGCATTCTCTAGCCTCGATGCTGCTCCGCCAGCATTCAATGCAAGTCGTGATGTCGCGAAAGGGCGCCGACTGGACTTTACCTCCAGAGGCAGGGAACCATTCAACGACAGGTTTACTCTTAGTGAGTTGCGCTCCGCTCTTGCTTCGTGCGCAGACACCACCCATGGTCCGGACGATGTCCCGAACGCCATCCTTCGACACCTGGGTGAGCAAGGCATGTCCTTTCTGTTAGATTTGTTCAACAGAATCTGGGTGGAGGGTCTTCTCCCAGACTCCTGGCGAATCGCTACTGTGCTCGCCTTTCGCAAACCGGGAAGAGATCACGCTAATCCGGCTGGTTTCCGCCCAATCTTCTAACCTCTTGCGTGTGCAAGTTGATTGAGAAACCAGTAAATATTAGATTAGCCTTTTTCCTGGGCAGCGGAGGCCATCTGTCTTCTGCACAGTGCGGCTTCCGCAAGTTTCACTCCACGTCGGATGCTCTGTTCCGACTGGAAAATTCCGTCTGCGAGTCCTTCCTTCGTAGACAGCACTAGGCCACGAAGTTTTTCGATCTGGAGAAGGCCTATTATACCGCATGGCGATACGTTATCTTGGAGACTCTCCACACGATGGGGGCGAGGGGACGCCTCCCAATGTATTTATCTGATTTTTTGCGAGTTTTTTGATTCCGCGAACGGGTGGGGGGGGGGCGCAGGGGCTCTACTGCCCAAAAGAGCAGGAATAAGTTGTCCCGCAGGGAAGTGTCCTCAGTGTCACACTCTTTGCCCTGAGCATCAACGGCATCACCTCAGGGCTGCCGGAAGATGTTTTCGCTACGCTCTACGTGGACGACCTTTCGATCTCTTTTGGCGCTGCCCAGATGCCAACTCTGGAGCGTCGACTCCAACAGGCATTGAGCCGCGTCTCTCGCTATGCCGAAGCCCACAGGTTTCGGTTTTCCTTGGCCAAGACTAAGGTAGTGCACTTCTGCCGCCATCCATGGCTCCACCCCGACCCAGATTTGTTTCTTAATGGGGTGCGCCTGAAAATGGTTGAATCGCACTGTTCCTTGGTCTTGTACTTGACTGACGCCTCACCTGGGAGGCTCATATTCGCAGCCTTAGGGTCTCTTGTACCCACGCCTTAGATATTCTCTGTTTCGTGACGTTCAGCCCTTGGAACGCTGGTAGGGCTACTACCCTACTTTTTTATTGATCCTTTGTTCGTTCGAAGCTCTACTACGGATATAATTTTATTGCCTTCGCAGCTGAGCGTGTATTGCGGAAGGTGGACTCAATCCACCACACCGGCCTTCGCCTTACGACCGGTGCCTTCCGCACTTCCACTATTGAGAGTCTACTTCTCGATGCTGGGGAGATGCCACTCGCTCTACGTCGCGTGCAGTGCATCACTCGCCTCTACGCGCAAGCCCGGTGCCTTGTTCAGTCGCCAACAGCTCTCACTGCATCCGCAGCTGATCTCAACGTTGCCTATGCCGCCGTGAGACGCCAGTCATACGCTTAGCCCTTCTAGTTTAGGGTCAGGAAACTCCTTCGAGAGCTAGGCATAGCTCTCGGGCCGGTAGCGCCCCTGGTTCTGCCCTGGATGCCACGTTTGTACGGTACCACATTTAGCTATTTGTCGCCCCCCTCTGCTCCCAAAGCTTCTACAGCTTTGGGAGTATTGCGTTTGGCCTTTTTGGAGCACACCTCTTGTCACGCTGGAACCGTGCCAGTGTATACGGATAGCTCCAATTCCCAAGAGAGGGTCGGCTTCCACGCCGTATCTCCTCTGTTTGAAGTCAGCGGGGCTCTACAAGGCACTGCGTCTGTCTTCACGGCCGAGATGGTGGCAATACACCACTTGGTACGGTAGACACGCGACGTTCCCGGTTCGGAGACCGGATTGTAATCTATAGCAACTCACAAGACGCCTTGAGTGCTCTCGGGGCATTGGAATCTCTGCGCCCCCTGGTTCGCGATATCCGTGACGCCACGGTTTTGGCGAGCCGGGCGGAAGTTGAGATTATCTTCTCCTGGGTTCCTGGACATGTAGGAATTGTGGGAAGTGAGCGCGTCGATGAGGGCGCCAAAGAGTCCGCGAGGACTCTGCGACCGTAACAGCGTTTCGCTCTTCCTCACACCGACTACATGGCAGGAATACGAGCAGCTCTTCGAGCCGCTTGGCAAAAAAGATGGGAGTGGGTTGAAAGGAACTTGAAGTTGCGTGCCATTGCGCCGCGACTGTTCCCATGGACCTACCCTCCAATGCCGCGAAGGCTTCAGGTTGCTTTCTATCGTCTCCGAATTGGGCACACTCGTAGGACGCATTGCCATTTGATGGAGCACTCTCCAGCACCCTGTTGTGGAGACGGCATTATCCCCCAGACTGTTCGGCACATTCTTGTTGAATGTTTCAGTCTGGGCGATTTCCGCGCACGTTACCTGTTTTGGTCCTGGGAATGGCAGGGTCGCTACTGCTTCTCCCTTGTACTCGGGACGATTTCATGCACATTGGCTGGTGGACTTATAGACTTTTGGGGGAGGCCGGCCTTCTCCCATTTATTTACCTAAGTTTATTTTTGTTATGTTGTTTTCTTTGTAGGTCGCACGCCCCTGCGCCGAATGGGCGGGGCCCTCCCCCCGACGCCGGAGCTTGCTTCCGGATTGTTGTCATCTTCCCTTTTTATCGTTGTTGTATTTTCATATTCTTATTTTAAAGTAGCCTAGTGCTAGGCTGTCTTGATTCCGGCGACTTATGCTCAAGTGAACAGTCGCCAGATAGGCTCCTAAAATTCTTAAAAGACAAAGAAAAACCCTAGAACCCAACGTCTACCGGTGTCGTCCTAGAAGAAGATACACTTGCACGGCCAGACAGCCTCAAAAAAGTCGCGAGATTTTCGCGTGACCGCATAATCAGTTTGTGTTCTATTCCTTGCCGTCGCACTGCCTGATCTGCGCAGGGCCCACAGCGTCAAAGACCGCACCCTTTCCCCCTCCTGGCGCGCCAATTCTAATGAGATCCTCATCCCCCTTATGGGGCCCCCGACCATCCGCTTCCGCCTAAGCACTATAAATACCTCGAGAAAAGCTTTGAGAAAGCAGTACCATACAGCCCCGTCTTAGTTCGCACCCACGTACAGTCTTGTACACCCTGCTTCTCCTCCCAACAGCTTCCAGCTTCGAACGCGATGCGTCACCTCTACCCGGCCTTGCTCGTATCTAAGGCCAGAGTTCCGCCGACGGACGATAGACACGGACAAGCATCTATCACTCGGTTATCGACTCCGTTCAACGACTGGCGTACTGCCTCGCTCATTTCTTAGTGAGGTTAAAGAATGAATCTTGCAAGTTCAACTTTGCAGCGCTCCGTTTACTCTCTGTATTCAAGCCTCCAGCCAATTAGGTAACGTGAGTCTCCCCGATAATTGCACTTTCTCATTTTCTCTGGAAGCAATCACCGTGCATCCTCTATCAGACTCTCGTACCCGTCGAGTCATTTGTATCCCTCCCCCCTTCCCATTTGGTACCCCGGGTCTCATTTTATTTATTGTCATTTATTTACTTCTGCTATAAATATTTTCTTTGTATATAGTAAAGTTATATATTTTTCTACCATTAGTTCCTCTAATCCTAGAATCTCTAAGAAGTGATTATTTAGGCCAATCGCACTCGACTTTCTTTATTTAACCCTCGCACTGGGATCTCTATCCCGATTTTCTGGCGTGCCCTCTTTACGGTCACCCTATCAGTTAAGAATAAAATTAAGAGAATGGGATAAGGAACAATGGGAAAAAGAAATGGAGGGAAAAAAATAGCATAGCTATATATAGAAAGCATAACGGCATACTTTTAACTGTGATCAAAGCTCTGCTCGCTGCCTCAGTGTCCATGGTTCGAATCGCTTACCTGCACGGATTTTTTCTAAAAAAGCTAAAAAAATATTACTGCAAGAAAAATTTATTCCGTTTTCTCTTTCAATGTGGTTTATTGCATATATATATATATATATATATATATATATATATATATATATATATATATATATATATATATATATATATATATATACACTATAATACATTATACAAGAATTTTATTGAAAAACATAAATCAGTGAGACGGCTGGTGTTGCTTGCCATGAAGAAGTGTTTCAATGTTCGGTTTGATGGATGAGGTAGAAAACAGAAGAATGCCATTGAGGTGGCGGTCCGAGAGTTGGGAGCGAAGGTGAAACTTCGGGTACTTCATTTTGGAGAAGAGCTGTTCGCAACAGTAGGTGCTGCCAAACATGTCCACCATGCGTTGAACTTACGCAATGTATTTTGGAAAATTGCTAGAAGGGAGGACGAGGTCGCGGAAGAAAGAGAAACTGTACTGATCACAAAATATACTTAACATATATGTGAAAGTCCAACGGACACTGGCCGCTGGCGTCTGGCAGGATCGTAGTGTGAGGCACAGAGTTACCAAACAGTATCTTCCTGTGTAACTGTACACAATGGTATGCCCGCACCCATATCTCAGTAAGGATTCATCGCAGCGGAAAAAGTTATTTGCAGTTTTTGTTTAGAATTGCCTCCTCACAGCTTTAGTCTCTATGAAATCTTTCGTATATGTCAGGGAAATGCATTTTTGTCTCTTTGTTTACTTATTTTCACTGCCAGTCGTAAGACTCATTACCCTCTGCCTCTACGAGTCTACTGAGACAGATGCTGTTCGGCAGAATTCATTTAATTTGGGGAGGGGGCTGGGGTTTCGCGGGCCGGATTGCAATATTAATGCCGAACAAGGTGGTACCAGACGCTAGGCCTTCGCAGGCCGGAAGTTGCCTGACCCTGGCTTAGAGTAATAAAGAGAATTGCCCGACTCAGTGTCATTTTAACCTCACATGAAAATAATTTATGGGAAGATTCACCCGAATATGACATTCACCCATCGCCCAATTCTAATAGTCTCTCGACCACTTTCCCAACGCCCCATGTTTATTTGCGTAAACAAAGGTTTGGCGATTACAGCCCTGCTGTTATACCCGGTTCTGTGATGTACTTGAATAACATTCTTGGTCTAAACGTGAAAGAAAATGAAATGAAAATCTTTTGCGTAAACTGTTATGGTTTTGTTGATTAACTTTTGCATAGAAAAGTCATGTATCATCTTTGAATAGGAGCGTCAAAAACTTTTCAGTCATATACATTTCCTCTTACAATTTAAAAAGATTAAGGTTAGTATAAATTTTAATGCAGTTATAAGGGCAGAATTATTTTATTTATACGTATTTAGACGCTTTGAGAAATATTAAATAAAAAACATTCATAGCACAAAAAAATAAAATAAAAAAGCGACACTGGTTAAATGTTTATAAATTTTCTGAACTCACGATAATAATAATTATAATAATAATAATAACCAGGCAATGGCTTCGCCACCTTCCCCGTAGCACTGTGGGGAGCTTGCGCTTCACTACTAAGATTAAAATTTAAAATCTAAAAAAAGCAGCCATGGTTAAATTTTAATAAATTTTCTGAACTTCGCCAATTATAATAATTTTCAAAATATCTCGTTGCTAAAATATAAAGTTATAGAAGAAGAAGATATATAAACAAAATTTACTGAACTTCACCATTTGTAATTCTTTGAGTTTTAAAAACTTCACAAAATTTGGATACTTATATTTATTTCTGAACTTCGCCATTTTGTTTTTTGATATTATAAAAGATTTATTAGAAATAATTTTGATAAAATTACATAAGTCATAACCAAACTAAGATGAAATTATTATTCAAATACTCAAAAAAATCCTCTTCTTAAATTATAGAGTTAGTGAAGTGATGATTAGCGATGATGATATCTTGATTTTAGAAAACTGCAAAAACATACCCGGTTACTTATTAACTACGGAAAAAACATTTTAACATTTTTTTACTAAAGGAGCGGTGGCTTCTACACTCGTGATTTAGCTCTACTCGTTTTTTGGTGCAAGTAGCTATTTCCTCCTGATAAAGATTAAAATTAAAAATCTATTTTATAAATAAGTAATTTTCATTTTTTTTATAGTGCTCATAATTTTCTCCAGTATCAACCCCAAAGTTTTTCCTATTTAAAGATCACAATATACTTTTTTACTCTATGAGTTTCATAAAGTTGCTAATGCAATTACGGTGGCCAAATCCATTGAAAGCACTTATTATGATGATGCAATTAATGAAAAAAACTGCAGAAGGTGTTTTTTCATTTTCCGAAATTGGAATTTCAGTCTAAATGAAGGACAAAATAAAGACCTACAAAAGAACCTCATTCCAAAGATTTGGGGTTACACTTCAGTTTAGGGGGGCACGATAGGGGGCGCTGTTTATATGATACAATTTTGGGCTACAATATATGTCTTATGACGTCAGACGGTAGCGTCAGATGTGGACAATTACGGCGTTATATTTTTTTTGTATATGAGTATAGACCCCCTTCCCCAATTGATTGAAACTCAGGATCATCGCAGGGTGGTCTTCCTGCAGTGATATGTCCCCCGCGAGCAGTCCCCTTAAATTTACTGGGTTTTTTTCCCTTCAGCTTTTTACTGGCAGAAAACCCTCACCTAATAACAAACAATACTTGCTTTTATAGGTTTCTTGATTAGTTTATGCGCCTCTAGATAATCTAAAAGTTTTTCGCGATTATACAAACTAAAGCCGAATTCAAATAACGAAGAAGCACATAGAGAGCACGAAAACGCAATAACGAAAAAAAAACATTTGCAAAACGGGTCCTATTTATAAGCTACGACGTTGCCAGTAAGAAGCTGTTATCATTCTCAGCCAGCAAAAAATACGAAAACAAAACAAAAAACAATAAAAGACATCAAGAAACCTTACCTAACTTAGAAAAAACTATAAACGAGCAGAGGCGCAGATATTTAGTAAATAATACAGACTAAAAGTTACAAATCCTCAAAACAACAAAAAAAAATATAACTCCGTGATTGGTCACATATGAAGCTACCGTCTGACGTCATAAGAGATATATTGTAGCCCAAAGTTGTAGCCTACTAACAGCGCCACCTACCGTGCGCCCCGAATCTGAAGTATTACCAGATTTGGAAGCTGTTATCACAGCATATCCTGCTACAACTTAAAGCCGAACTAGAACGTTAATTTAACCTAATCCATTACTGCCCTACGCAAAATGAAAAGAATTTGTAAAGTTCCATTGATTGAAATGTGCCTTGGATGAAATGTTCACGGCTAATATGCAAGAGTGTGGTGCTTGCTGTGATTCATTACTTTCACGACACATCAGGCACTATTTGGGGGCAAGCTTGTCATATTATGTAAACTCCGCCGTATGTGTATCGGTCGAAGCAGCATATTTTCTCAACAATCGAGATGAAAACTTTATCCAAAAAAGATTATGTTGAGTGTATGGTGAGATATTGAAAGAACTGTTCATTACGAATAGTTAGACAACAATCAAACAATTAAATTATTCTCTGCTGGAATCAACTTCGTCGTTGGAAGGCCCCTTTGGGCCAAAGGCAACCCTCCTTACTCAACAGAATGGGTTGTCATTCTCCATCACGATAATGCCCGTCCTCACACAGCTCAACTTACCAAAGAAATAGTGCTTCAGCTTTCTTATTCTCCTCACTTTGCTCTCTGATTATCACTTGTTTGTCGAATACAGAAACAGTTTGATGGTCTTAGGATAATATCAAGGGAAGAGGTTGTAAACGATTTGGATTCATAATTGTCGTTGTATAACATTATATTACATCAATACCATATTATATCTATGGGAAGGGACCAATAACTTAGAGGCGAACCGAAAGGGGACGGAACACCCCTAGTTTAGACGGGCTTAGTAGCGAGAAAGAGTGCAACGAAGTCAGGTAAATTATGGACAATGGCAAAGCTCAAGGTTATTTAAAGAGGCATGTACAAAAATATAATTTTATTTACATAAAAAATAATGAGAGAATTGAAGGACAAAAATTACATCGGATGAATTAATGGGCAAAATTACACCGGTAAACAAGGGGGGGGGGAATTGTAGTCATAAATCAGACTATGAAGTTAAAATTGATATGTTACGGGAGGAGACTATTCAAATGGGGGAAAATTAACGCAAATGGGTTACTGAGGGAGAGGGAGAGGGGTTGGCTTACGGAAGATTCCGGGTGAGACGACGGGGTAAGGCTTCACGGATGTCTTCTGCACGTGAGACGAGGGCGCTCAAAACTTCTAAGCGGGAACTTGAAGTGATGACGGTTCTCCAAAAAAAAGGGGGGAGGTCCGGTAACGTCCGGTCCAGGGGAGAGTATTTCGGCCACCCGAAAACGAGGAGGGCTTCGACAGGAGTTGGGGAGAGCAGTCGGAAAAATCACTCGGTAGCGATCGTTAAATGGAATTAGCTCACTGGCTGGGGCTAATTCCAATACACAAAAATAGTTCAGCTGTCACTTTGCTTTGTTGTTAGCACCTGACTTGGAACTAGGGGAATTTTCTTGGGGTCCGGGCGAGACTTCTCAACTCTGTCCCTGTCTCATGGGAAGCGAGCAATATATATGTCTGAGGCTCTCCCCGCGAGAGGGAGATTAGTGGGAAACAGCTCTACTCTCGAATGGCCTCGAATCTTCTTGCCGAGCTATTCTAGCCCGTGTAAAGGTAAATCGTGGTGGACGCGGTTGAGGCTACCGCTTGTGAAAGGATGGGGGGGGGGTTAGGCTTACCAATTTAAGCCTAACAGAACCTTCTATAACGCATGGAAGTTCCGTGCTAGACAAGAGATTCCACGTGAAATTCCCTCACAATAATTTTCATCAAAGCCAAAAGAATTTTTACAAGCGGGGCATTTATAAGCTTGTTGACAGATGGAATAACGTTCTAGAAAACAATAAAGGTTATATTTATGATTAAATATTTCCATAGTCATAAGTTTGTTCATTTTTAATATATAGCCTAAATTGGACGTTACTTTCCCTCCAACTTGGTGGACCAAACAGTCACATTATATATATTTTTAGCAACAATTCGCGAGTAGCTGTTGCTGGCGCTGCTTATTATGTATCACCAAAAAAGCCGCAACCAACGAGGAAATGAGCGCCAATGTGCCGTTGCCTAATATGGTTTACGACTGGCAGTTTTGCAACCCACTTTCTTTTATGTGGAACAAAATGAGCTTAATTATTTTTGTTTTTCCTTCTAAGGAAAAAAGATTTCGACGCATAAACAGGATATAACATCTTTAAAACTCTTAACTTTGGTCCATATTAAATTCAGTACACAAATGAATTAAGTCAAATGCTACCAAGGAAAGTAAAATTAAGGAAAGAAAAGTAACTTTTTTAGTAAAACTACAGTAAAAGTTAACCATTGCATCAAATTTATGCCAAATTTGTTTCAATTCAACATTTTAAGTAAATGATTTCAGATATTTACAATTGAAGATTCCGTGATTTGTTACGAGTCATAAATTTAAACTATAATCTATATATAAATGATGATTCTCGAATGTTACATAGAAGTAAAACAAAATAAGCAAAATGAAAAAATTCGATTACACTTTTCCTATAACTAAATTACTAACGCATAAAAACTGGTGAACGGGTTGTTAATTAGATCGTAGCGAAAAATATGATACCAATGAAACAATAAAAGATTCTCAATTAATAATATATTACCTAAAACACAAACACGCAATTTAGCAATGAAAAACAGCATCTCGCCAAACTATTTAATTAGGAGATTGTTTTGTCTCTGTCTCCTATATATTTTCTAATACATGTTACCTTAAAATAAAATTTCTTCCGTTCCATCTCTATTATAAGGATAATATATACGGTTGGCCAGAAACTCCTAACTCACTTCGAAAGCGGAAGCTTGTTTAAATTTTATTTATTCAAAGCCAATTTACTGGTATCTGAGACAGATTCGGATGCCGTCTGATCGCTGGAAGAAGACCATAGAGAATGATGGACTTTACTTTGAAGAATAAATGTTAGTCGTGCTCTATAAGATTTTGCTGTTTTTGTGAGGGAATGCCCTCGAAGGACCACCGTGAGAGGAAGCCCCTTGGCGATACCCCTCTATTCTTTCAAGACCACGTGAGCCAGCGTGAGAATTTTAGAAAGTCGAGGAAGAATCCGTCACTCGCAAAGCAGCCAGTCGGGTATTTAACCCGAAGCTCACCATCTCTCGAGGAGATTGAAAGCAAGCCATTCACTCCATCTGGACTGCCGTCTGTTTCCCGTGACTCCCCGTAACTCGTCGTCGTACGTCGTCGAAGATCTCCTCAGCAAATCTACCTTCGTTAAGTTTTGACTCCTGTTCAGAGGAAAGCTATCGAGGCCCCCTTCTTCCTGGGGAGTTGTGCAGCCCGCTCATCTTTACCACCCCTTCAAGATTCCCGTATTCGAGATTGAGACTCCCTGCCGATCAGCGGAATCGTCTCGAGTTGAGATTACATCTCTCTGGAGCAAAGAAAATCTCATTCTTCATCACGAAGTAATCCAACCACATCTTAAAGTCCTCCAAGTCAGGACTCCCTGAAGTATCTTCTTGAAGATCCGCGTCGTTGTCTTCCACCCTTCATACAATTCGCCCGCGCTTGAAGGTAAAGCGATCGTGAATGGTCATCCCCAGATTAACTCGTTAATCTTCTCATAATTTATTTAACCACCATAAGTAATTTGTTCCCCTTATATATATATATATATATATATATATATATATATATATATATATATATATATATATATATATATATATATATATATATATATATATATATATTGGTTAGGGCTTCTCCTATGGAGCTTCAATTTAATTTGAAGGATGAACGAAAGGACGCATAAAGGGAAATTCATTTCATTTTCTTATTACAACGTTTCGGGTGAACTTTTCACCCATCTTCGGGTACTGGAAATACAATTTATAGAAAATAATTTAAGTTAAGAACCAAACAGATAATCAAAATGACGAATTTATGGAACGTATTTAATGTTAATGTTATCGATAAATTTACAGGCAATTGATAATTTCTGGATTATTATGTTAAGAGTTAAAAATTAACGATTGGGGAAACAAAGGAAACACATCCGTATAAACCAACCTTAAACAATCAGCCGTTAGAGGATAACTGGGGAGAAAGGGCGAGGAGCGTAAGAAGAAAGAGAAGGTTAGGAGGTTGGTAATATATTTGTTTAGAGTAGAAGTATTGGGTGAGAAGAGGAATCGGAATTTAAGGAAGGAGAAAGGTATTTAATATACATGGATTCAAGAATCCTTAGTGATATGGGATGAGGGGTGGTTTTCAAGATTTTAAAATCATCCGTTGTGATTTCGGTTTTACAATTAATAGAGTGAAGCCTAACAGGTGAGAATTCTTTCGTATATATATATATATATATATATATATATATATATATATATATATTTAGCTAGGAGTTTTTCTTTTATGCATGTTTTATTAATGACCAGGTCTAGTTGAACCTTGATTAGCTTCTTTCTTTCCTTTTCTAATTTCCTTATTATTCTTTTTTCGTCTTGCGAAAGGTTATAGATAAAGGGTTCCTATATTCATGGTTTATTTTTAGCTAGCTGAGCTTTAGGTCACGTTTGACCATCTTCGGAGCGAATTAATTTTACCCTGGTTAAACATTTAAAGGCATTACATTTATATACTAAAGATAATTTAGATAATGAAAAGAAGGGTGAACGTGGTTGACAGGAAGTAGTTTGAAAAGGTACATTTGGGAATGGGATTTCTGTCATTATTGACCGTTAATCCGTAAGGAGTTTTAAGGTTCGCTGGGTGGCGGTCAATTGGGCATTAATCTTCGGTTTTTCTTCTTGGACTAGAATCGCTTCTAGGATATGAAGGCGTGTGCGGTCACTTCTCCTTTTGATAATGGTGTTTTGTACTAAAATTTCTCGTGTTAGTTAAAATTCCATGTTACATGTAGTGGTTCTTGATGGCGCCGTTTTGCAGATGCATGATGAGTCTACGAGGTAGGGATGTGGTTGTCATTCCAATGTATTTATTTGAATTATGAAGCTTGCAATCTTCATGTGGACAGGTGAATTCATAAATTACATTGGAAGTTTTCAATTCTTTTTTTCGTACTTGTGTCGTTGATAATGAGGTGATTACTTATTTTTTTGGTTTATAATATATTGTGACTTGTACCGTTTCTTCTGGATTCGTGCATTTTGTATTTTGGTGTATAATATTCTTGATTGTTCTTTCGTCGATTTTATACGATTCACTCATTTGGTTCATATATAAGATATTTATTGGGTGTTTCTTATTGGATTCATTTTTATTATTGTTATTTTCATGTAAGTTTTGCAGGAATGTATTTGTTTCTCTGTCCACCATAGTGTTGGACAAACCATTATTGATGAGGACTTGTTTTATTCTTTGAATTTCGTTATGGAACAATGCCCATGACGAACTGCATTTGTATGCGCGTCTAATGTATGTTCTTATGACACTTTTTTATATCTTTATGGACATTCGCCATCTCCATTGAGACAATTCTCAGAATTCGTTGGTTTAATATATAACTGGGTTGTGTATTTATTTTTACTTGCTGTCACTTCAATATTAAGGAACCGTAATTTTCCGTTAGAATTGAGTTCATACGTAAATTTTAGTACAGAGTGCTCTTCCATTCTTGTTTTAAGTCTTTTCCGTTGATTCTCATCTTTAATTACAAGATATATATCGTCAACGAAACGGCAGCAGGTTGAAGGTTTGAGATGATTCTCCGTCAATATTTCTTTTTCTAGGCGACCCATGTAGAAGTTTGCAAAAGTGGGTCCGAGTGGTGAGCCCATTGCAACTCCGTTAATTTGTTTGTAGAGTTTTCCGTTAGGTGCGCGAAATGGTTCTTCCATTATGCACGCCTTCAAAAGATTCTTCAATATGTTGGGGTCTAATTTAGGAGCAAGTTTGTTCGAGTTTTTATATACTTCGTCAATTATTATGTTTATTGTTTCTTCGGTGGGTACGTTTGTGAAGAGGCTTTCTACGTCCAGTGAGGCGATGATTCCATCTGGTTTTGTAGTGTAAATTATATCAATAAATTCATCTGTTGATTTGATAGAATATTCATTTGGGATGTAATCACTGATAATTTTGTTAATTTCTTTTGAAATTTTGTATGTTGGCATGGGAATTTGCGAGATTATCGGTCTTAAGGGGTTGCTATTTTTATGTGTTTTAAAATTACCATACATGTATCCTGGAGTAAACGCGCCTGTGTGTTTTTGAAAATGTACACCTCCTTTCACTTTATTCGCTTCACTTATTACTGGTTGATATCTTTTCTGAGAGTTTCCGTAGGGTCCCTTTGTTTGAATTTGGACGTGTCTTCCAGTATGTCTTGTATTTTTGAGATATTGTCTTCTTTCTTCAGTATAACGTAAACTTTTGATTTATCCGCTCTGCGGATGACTATATCCTGGTTGTTTTTAAGTTGTTTGATTGCATCGCGGGATGTTTATGTGAGGAGTTTTGAAGGGCCAAAGTTTCGTTTTTTCGTTGATTCTGCACGAGGTTGTTCCTTTATATTTGGATTTATTTCTATTTTGTTTTCATTTTGTAATTTGAAGAGAGACTGGTATACTAATTCAATTTCAGTTTTCATCATGGTTTGGTCAAACTTTGACTGTGTGTGACAGTTAAGTCCAAGGTTTAATACTGCCTCTTGATCGGTTGTTAATTGAAAGTTAGATAGATTTACGAAGTTCTTTTTTTTTCTGGTAGGAAAACGTTTCCATTGTAAATTTTGTTCAATTTCTTGGTTTTCTTTGTCCTTTCCGAATTCGTTGTTTAGTCTGCCATATCGGTAAGTACCATCTCGATACTTGTTTTCAGTTGATTGTGGGTAAAATATATATATATATATATATATATATATATATATATATATATATATATATATATATATATATATATATATATATGAAAATTAACCCACAGGAAAATGAAAAGATGAATCCAAGCACTTTATATTTGATTCCTTGAAAATGAACTTGCAAATATAGTTCGAAAGTGCTTGGCTTCATCTTATCATTTTCCTGTGGGTTAATTTTCATATATATATATATATATATATATATATATATATATATATATATATATATATATATATATGCAACTTAAATCACATGACACGTGATATAATGGATCCATTTAAAGGCCCAAAGAAAGGAAAATTGGCATCACAACACAGGTTCGAATCCTACTCCTTTATTTACTTTCATATAACGGTTAAAATTAGTTTTCGCTATTTTTCTCCGTCTCTATATCTCACATTTTCTTTCTTAAGCTTTCAATGGTCGTCTTCCTTATTGTCGTGATGACAATTTTCATTTCTTTGGACCTTTTAATCCATATATATATATATATATATAATAAAAAACTCACAAAGTGGCACGTGAGGAAAGCAATAATATGAAAATTAACCCACAGGAAAATGAAAAGATGAATCCAAGCACTTTCGAACTATATTTGAAAGTTCATTTTTAAGGAATAGCATGAAAATGGAGAAGACAACCTTATATAGGGTACAAAGATACAAAGGGAACGCCCATCACATAGTACAAACCAATGGAAAAACACAATAACAGAACAGAGAAATACAAATAAAAAGATCATTAGCCAACTAATAACAGACATATGCATCCAAAAAAGCGCTATATAGTTGCCTAATGATCTTTTTATTGGTATTTCTCTGTCCTGTTATTGTGTTTTTCCATTGGTTTGTACTATGTGATGGGCGTTCCCTTCGTAGCTTTGTACCCTATATAAGGTTGTCTTCTCCATTTTCATGCTATTCCTTAAAAATGAATGAACTTGCAAATATAGTTCGAAAGTGCTTGGATTCATCATCTTTCCATTTTCCTGTGTGTTAATTTTCATATATATATATATATATATATATATATATATATATATATATATATATATATATATATATATATATATATATATATATATATATATGAAAATTAAGCCACATGAAAATGGAAAGATGAAACCAAGCACTTTATATTTGATTCCTTGAAAATGAACTTCCTGAAAGTCCATTTACCTTGCCGAGAAAAAAGTTTCGACTGACTCTCGGCTTTTTATAATTATCTGAATCAAAATAGCCTTATCAAATGGAATCGCGTGAAGAAAACAAAAATTGGCTTCTCCCCACCCCCCACTCCCACTCGGAGGACCGTGTCCTGCCCCATCTTATATCGCCAGCACCCTCTATGAAAAAGTTTGGACTCTCGGCTTTTTAAAATTATCTAAGTAAAATTAGACTTATTAATTACAAGGCCGAGAACAAGTTCAGACTCTCGGTTTGCAATACCTAAGGCCAATATCCCTTGCAATGTAATACCTAAGGCCAGTCTCCCTTGCAATGCAATATTCAAGGTGGTCGATAACTAACGCAGCGCTTAAGTAAGATTTCATACAAAGTTTCGGAAAGACTTCAGTTATAAATAAGTATAGTGGTTACTAAAGACATTTTATCCCCTTTTAAGTACATCTTGGTAGGTAACAACAAATTTACCGTTAATACTGATCTCGAAGCTCATGGAATATCTTTTCTTTTGAGATTTTTTTACACAAATCGATTTTATCTCATTGGCTAACTAACTAGGGTTGTAAACATGGAGACGAGCGGCCCGGCCGGAAAAAATATTTTCTGTAAATATTATCATTCCCCCGTGTCATTTCTGACGTCATACCCCCCCCCCCCAACCCCTATTATAATTCGCAAAACGATTAAAGGCGCTGACATGATGTGATGCTGCCTTTCCCTCCCTAAATAGGTTGATCGAAGCCCAATTACATGCTATTTTTGTTTGCTTTTGAGATTTTTTTTACACATTTCTTTATTTTTTCATCGGGCAAACCCGGGCTGAAGTAGCGTAGCAAATTATTTTCATTATAGCCCTCCCGCCCGCTTGAGAATCTTTTTACAAAACTACCTTTTAATCTCTGGTGGGCAATTACGGGGATTTCCTTCGCTAAACTAGGAAGCCGTGCACCGCCACTTATGCTATTTCAGTTGCCCTCAAGGATTTATACACCGAAGACCATTTTACCTCGAAACGGGCAACTCGGGCTCAAGTAGCATATTCTTCTCAATATAGCCCTCAGTCTAAAACCTGAAGTTGGCCGTCATTTAATAATATTTTTATGGTCACTTGAAGTAAGTTGTTTCGTTTCGTTTGTTCCTTATTTTTCTCTTCTTACACAAGCACGAAAAAAATAACAACGAACAAAATCTTCGGTGACTAGGGCGGTGGAGGGTAAGGTTTTCGTTTTCCTATTCGATGCATCATTAATTTTCGCTCGAAGGGACGAAAATTGCCTAACCTCGTCTTTTATACACCAAAGACCATTTTACCTCGTAACGGGTAACTCGGGCTCAAGTAGCATATTATTTTTAAATATAGCCCGTCTATTTCACGTCCCACTCGATAATTTTTTTTACACAAATACGTTTTAATCTCAGGCGGGCAAATTAATAAAGTAAGGCCATTCACTAATATTTGCTAGTTCCGTTCCCTCGAGGATTTTTTCGCACCAAAGACCATTTTACCTCGTGGATTGAAGTAGCCTATTATTTTCAATATGGCCACTTTTATTTTGAAATATATTTCTGTTCCATTGAGAATTTTTACCCAAAGATAATTTTTTTTTCTCATCAGTCTGAAGTAGCGTTTTACTTTTAATCTGTTTTACGTGCAGCTTTGTTTTCCCGAAGATTTTATAATAAAACTTTCCATATCTCTTCGGGGAACACGGGCTAAAGATGAACATTATTTTTAAATGTAGCCCTCCCATTCACTCCGCAGTTTTTCCTATTATTATTTGTGGCTGTGATAAAAAAAAAAAATTTCGCTGGTGAAGGCAAAATATTATTACTCTAGTCTCGATATCCCTAAAAACTTTCTCCAATGAGAAATTAAAAGGGTATTCATGCAAGATACTTTGACTAACGTTTGCATTGTTTTTTTACCTAATTTTTATTTTCCTGCGTAGTTTTTGGTATTTTGTCCTTGCATACTCACTGGTTGATCCTGCCAGTAGTCATATGCTTGTTTTAAAGGTTAAGCCAAGCATGTCTCAGTACAGGCGATTAATAGCCGAGACCGCGGACAGCTCAATATATCAGTTGTAATCCAGAATAATTGTATCTTTAATGGATACCTATAGTAAATCTAGAGCTAATACGCTTTTAAGTTTCATTGTTAGTCTTAACGGATGAGTAGCGAACAGCAATTATTAGAACCATAAACCGTAATTCCCTCTGGATATAAGTTGCTAAGCGCAATGGTCAAAGTACCAACGCTAATTTATGCGAGTGTCTGCCCTATCAGCCAGATGGTAAGCTATGTGCTAACAATGGCTTTAACGGGTGACGGGGAATCTGTTTTCGATTCGGGAGAGGGAGCCTGATAAACGGCTACCACATCCAAGAAAGGCAGCAGGCGCGGAATTTAAACTAATACTAGCTCTGCTAGTTAGTGACGAAAAATCTTAATGTGAGGTTCTTACGGAGCCTTACAATTGAAATGAGTTTATTGTAAAAACTTATTACAACAAATTACCGTAGGGCAAGCCTGGTGCCAGCAGCCCCGGTAATTCCAGCTCCATTAGCGTAATCTAATATTGCTGCGGTTAAAGTGCTCGTAGTTGGCTTTAAAGTTTCAACTACGTTAGCTCCGTAAGCCTTAGATACGCAATGGTTTACATCCTAAGCATAAAGTCCTATATCAAAAGGCAATACGCCACGATACGTGGGGAGAAACAAAATCGAGTATTAGCTTACATAAGCTGTACTCTAAATGATTGGTACATGGTATGCTCTTAAGTGAGTGCACCTTGGAACCTACATTATTCACTTTAAAAAAGTAGAGTGTTTATAACAGGTCTTAAAATTCGAGTGCTTTACTAATAACGTCTAGCACGATAAAATAAGAGTTTGGTTCGAATATTTGTCGGCTTTTTCTAATCGAACCAAAGTAATGATTAAGAGAACTGCCGGGGGCATTAGTACTGCAACGCGAGAGGTGAAATTCTGTGACCGTTGAAAGACTACCAATCGCGAAAGAATTTTTCAAGAATGTTTTTGTTAATCATGATCTAAAGTTAGAGGATCGAAGGCGATCAGATACCGCCCTAGTTTTAACCATAAACTATGCCAACTAGCAATCCGTTTTTGTACCATTAAAAGAGCAAAGCGGGATCCCCCGGGAAACCAAAGTTTCTAAGTCCCGGGGGGAGTATAGTTGCAAAGCTGAAACTTAAAGGAATTGACGGAAGGGCACCACTAGGAGTGGAGCCTGCGGCTTAATTTGATTAAACACGGAAAAACTCACCAGGTCCGGACCCCGTAAGGATTGACAGATTAAAAGCTCTTTCTTGATTTGGTGTAAGGTTATGCATGGCCGTTCTTAGTTGGTGGAGTGATTTGTCTGGTTGATTCCGATAAAGAACGGGATTCTTGCCTTCTTATTTATGGTCAGATCGAGTCCTAAGGCATGGTATAAATTTTCCGTTTTAAAAAGAGGTATAGTAACTTGCCTCGCGCATTACTTGCCTCGTATATTGCTATAAAACCAGTCTGAGGCTGTCTGACGAAGTACACCATATTCAAGTGGTGGTATTGGCGGTGTCCGCCGTAATAAAAAAAAAGCAATAACAGGTCTGTGATGCCCTTAGATGTTCTGGGCTGCACACGCGCCACATTGAAGTGTGCAGCGTGCTTTCCAATTCCAAAATAAAGTGGCAATCATTTCAAACCCCTTCCCGCTTGGGATTACGGATTGTAATTCCTTGTACACGCAGGTCGTAAAGCTTGAACTGAATACTTCCCTGCCATTTGTACACACCGCCCATCACTACTTCCGATTGAGTGGCTAAGTGAAGTAATTGAACTGTTTTGAAGGTACTATTTTTTTAAGTTTTATTACATTGTGCCAAATTTAAACAGGAAGATTCCCCAGCCTAGTCATTTAGAAGAAGTAAAAGTCGTAACAAGGTTTCCGTTGGTAAACCTGTGGAAGGATCATTATTGATTAAAATTTATTAAAACCAGAAAAAAATATATATTCACAAAACGGATGCCGCTCTTCTTTCATAAAAGACTTGAATCTATTATTATTAAGAGGTAAACTTCCTTTTTTAACATTGACACGAAGTGACTCTTTATTTACCAAAATTCAGAGGTCGGATATCTAAAATATGTATGGTGTCCCATTTTAAAAGACCTGAATTTGTGGATATTTTAATAAAAAGAGTTAAGCTTTGATCTTTCCAGACATTTTACGCGAAAGCTTCTCTTTATTTACTACACAAATTCGAGTTATATATATATATATATATATATATATATATATATATATATATATATATATATATATATATATATATATATATATATATATTAATTGTTATATTTGACAGCATATTTTAGTTTCTTGATAATTTTCATAAATGATTATCCCTTAAAAGAGGGGGGACCATAAATATCATTTTAAATCATTATTTATTATTCGCCCGAGGCTCCTTTCAACCACATCGGTCATATTCAGGGGCTATACTGATCAATTTAAAGAATTTCAGCTCTATAAATACAAAATATATGTAGATATTTTACAAGATTTTGAAGAGTAATATAACAAAAATACACTTGAGATCAAAATGAAAAAAAAAAATTAAAATTAAACAATTTAGAACGAACATATGTTAGAAAAAATAACAGAAGAAAACAGCAAAACTAACACATCTCTTTCTGAAATAATACTTGATTTTACGCCAATTTACCTAAAGTTTCGATGCTCACAGTCATCGATCTGAAATAATTGTTGGTAAAAAGACATAGATTTCCAGTACTTGTTTTTTTCATAGATAATGTGAGCTTCATATGATTGAAAAATGACAGGAAAAATATATCAAAATTAAAACTCCTCTTTCACAAATCTCAGTCACCGTTTTGAAATGAAATCAAGTATTATTTCAGAAAGAGATGTGTTAGTTTTGCTGTTTCTTGCTGTTATTTTTTCTAACATATGTTCGTTCTAAATAGTTTCATTTTAAATTAAAAAAAATTTCATTTTGATCTCAAGTATATTTTTGCTATGCTATTCCTCAAAATCTTGTAAAATATCTACATATATTTTGTATTTATAGAGCTGAAATTCTTTAAATTGATCAGTATAGCCCCTGAAGATGACCAATGTGGTTGAAAGGAGCCTTGGGCAAATAATAAATAATGATTTAAAATGATATTTATGGTCCCCCTTCTTTTAAGGGATAATCATTTATGAAAATTATCAAGAAACTAAAAAATGCTGTTAAATATAACAATTACTATATCCAGACGTCTTTTAAGCAGTGTGAAAATGGTATCGAATTGTGCACTTTGTCCGTCCTCCATTTCGGAATTATTAACTCTAGTTTCTGATAAAGATAAATTGTTCACCTTTTCGGATGTTCATAATTTAGTTAAAATTAAAAGCGAATGCGACATTTGTGGCCGGGCATTAGATGTGACCCCTCAGTTTGAATTTAGATGCTCTAAAATAAAACGTGATTCAAGTCAGCTATATTTCGAATAGGACGCAGACGCGAGAAATAAATATGCTTTCCTCTTCGGCCTTTCAGAAGTATGACCACTGCAATAAAGTACGTAAACATCGTTTTTTTGTTTGGCTATTTTCGGGCATTTTGGTAAAAAAAAAAAAAAGGGCCTGGATAAACAGCGTTTTCCGTTTGTTTACTTTCGGGGACTTTTTGGATAAAAAAAATGGCCACAGCTATAATTCGAAGAGGATTCAAACGCGCATGAATAGTCAGACCGGGTGAATGATAATATTGACACAAAATATTTTTTTTAGGCCGGGCCGCTCGTCTACATATTTACCTCACTGGGCTCATAAGTCGACGAAAGCCGCCGCCAATTGCGCATTTAACATTCAACGAAAGGTGGTATAAAAGTTGACACGCTGAACTCACATTGCGCCAGGTCGCGAGACATGGATTCCGATCATTTGTCACGCATAACTGTAAAGTCATCAGTGTCGTGTACGTTGATGGGCCTTGCACTCTAGGACAAGGGTCGGTTTTCTAACCTCCTCTCGAAGATCTAAATGGTTAGTGTAGGGAAATCGATACCCACCATAATAACAGATGCCTCGTTCGGGAATCACAACGTCCTGGCGCTAGGCAGTGTAACCCGATTGCTTACCCCCCCCCCCCATCCCTCTATCACCTCAACCCGAGGGCCGCCAGACACCTCCTCAAACCACGAGAAGTACGAATCAACATATTTTTGTGCCAGCGAGCATAACAATACGAAGGGGAAGGAGACCAGGTGCAATACCAATGTTTAAACAGGCACTATTTCCCCTAAGATTTGGGATCGGGTTTCGCGTAATTGACGAAATTATAGGAGCAGCGACCAAAAGCCAGAAGATGCCTTTAGGGCTAAGTGAAAGACTCTGGGAGAAGAGCCGTTAGAGGAGCGAGGCTTAATTGATAAGCCCCCTCCCCCTTTCTCTATCTCCAGTGGGTCGGTGAAGTATATAGGCGGATAACTGGATAAGAATGTGGAAGATCAAGTTAGAGATCGACACGACGAAGTCCGGCGTCAGCACGGCACTCAAATAACGGAACAGAGAAGAAGCTCATTCTGAGCCAGTTCCTGGTGGTCACACCGAAAATTAGCCCCATTTGTGTTGAGGATCACTCTTATACATCTCTCGTCAAAGAAACCCCCTATATCGGTTTGCAACAAAAACCAGAGATAGTCCTCGCCATTGAGGAATACTTAAAGTGAACTCCCTCAAACTCCCCCATTCGTCAAAGGATTCACTGTTTGTTCATCGCTCGTCAGTGCGAAGCATCCCAAGATTGGGAAAAGCATACCTTCATGGTCCTGTGGCTTAAATCATCGGACTAAGACAACGTGCTTAACGCCATCCGTTGCCCTCGCCGAAATCACCTGTTGCTTCAAGCCCGTCTCCTCGCCAGTCAAACGGCTAAGCGTCTGTGAACACGCCTACGCTCCTAACCGAAACCCCATTTTCCCATCTATATAAGATCCAAGGCCAAGGTCATTCTTCAGCCGGATTCACGTGTGTTTTTTAAAGGTAAAGAAATTAAATAATTTTGGGGTGTCAATTAGTGTCCAATATTAAAGTGAGCTTGAGGTCAACCATTATTTTATATTCATTTAGTTTAAATTAATAATTCTAACATAGACTCGTTTATTCATAGCTGTATATTTTGTTTTTAAGATTTCACTTTTTTATGTTGTAATTAAAAATATGTATTTTTTGAAGTATTTAATTCAATCTTCGAAATGCTGCAAATGGCACTAGAAATCCTCAAAGATTAAATAATGTAAAATAATATAGCACTCTTAGAGAAAACGTAATAATGGAGTTATTCAATTACGTGAACAAACCTACGTACCACCACTCGGCCCTTATAATACCACGACAGTTAGGTAACTTCAGTACTGGCCATAACTAGATTGAGGTAACCCGTATCACATTTAAAGATTGTCAATTTTAATCTTGATCAGGAGGAATCCGCTGTAGTGCTCACATTGCAAGATTGAATGAGACACTCAAACAAACCTAGACAATAAGCACTTTTAAGTGGAATAAAATCCAAATGAATGATGTCTCTAAAAGGAGAATTGCTCATATAAGGTATTTTACCTCTCCTTTTTTAAAAGTCCGAAAGAACGTTGGTCAAATTACCAGGGTGGGGAGATTTGCCCAAGCCTGCAAAATACAGTTAGTTATACAAAACTATCAAATCAACACATGCGATTGAAGATAGAGCACAAATCTCTTAAAGAAATGAGAAAAACTCCTGCACACTTTTAACAACTATCCTACAGTGGCGGCAACAAAAAAAGTGACATTGAATATTGGCAATAGAAATCGATACATAAAATCGCTTTCACGATTTTACTTGCCAACAAGCCAATGAAAAGGGGCGGGGCTTATGCCACGAGTGGATGACTCTCCTGAGCTAAGACAACAGAACTGCGCTTTATTGGAACTCACTGTCTCGTTTGAGCTCGTACAGTGAGGTTTTGGTGTACAACGCTCCAGCGTGCTGATTTCCTGCATTCGTGCCTACATTTGACGTGCTATAACTTCTGTGCAAGTGGATACAATGGGGCGGAAAAAGCTTTCTATGACAGAGAAAAGCCGTGCCTTGACCCTATTAGAGCAGGGAAAGTCTTTTATTGATGTAGCAGCAGATTTAGGAACCTCAAGAAATACGATTTATCGCCTAAAACGGGCAGCTGAGTTATTGCCACCAGGTACCATACCAAAGAGGAAGGAGGGCACTGGTGCAGCTAGGAAGACATCTCCAAGGACTGATAATATCCTAAGGCGTGAAGTGATGTCAGACCCTTCTGTAACCTCCGCTTCAATCAAGAAAAAACACCCAGACCTTCTCCAGAACGTAGCCCTCAGGACCATCCGTCATCGCTTACAGAAGGACTTAGGCCTACCGGCTCGCCGCGCTGCCAAGAAGCCACTTCTTACCAAGGCTATGAAGATGAAAAGGCTCAATTTTTGCAAGACCTATAAACATTGGACAGCTGCCCATTGGAAGAAGGTGATGTTCAGTGATGAGAGCACCTTTAGGCTGGTTAGAGGAGAGTCAAAGATCGTGCGTCGTCCCAGCAATGTGTCTCGGTATGACCCAAAATATACCGTGAAAACTGTGAAGCACCCTGATAGTGTGATGGTGTGGGGTGCCTTTAGTGGAAACAAGGGCAGAGGAGGTCTGTACTTCCTTCCCAAGAATGTAACCATGAGGGGGACTAGCTATCTCGAAGTTTTGAAGCAGCACATGCTGCCATTTTGGGAAATTCATCGGTGTGAATTTTTCATGCATGATGGTGCCCCTGCTCACAGGTCCCAGTTAGTAAAAAGGTTCTTCAATGATAATAATATTAGTGTTTTGGAGTGGCCTGGTAATTCCCCGGACCTAAATCCTATTGAGAATGCTTGGAATCTGATGAAATCCAAAGTTCAAGAGACAGCATCCGGCAGCATCAAGGACCTGATAGAATCACTGAAGAAGATCTGGGTTACGATCGACCCCACCTACTTCGCAAACCTCGCTGAATCAATGCCCAATCGACTCAGAATGGTCATCAAGTGCAAGGGCAACATGACCAAGTATTAACTTTCATGAAATATTCATAATAAAATATGTAAGTTACATTTTTCTGTTTCATTTTCCCCGAATTGTCACATGTCACTTTTTTTGTTGCCGCCACTGTATATTAAATTTCAATTTACAATTTAGGTTAAAGTGATGAAATTGTGTGGTAGGTATATAGAGGTGTGAATATGTTTTCTAGTTTGCCCTGGTGTTAGGGCATCACTAGCATTCTTCATATTTATGTTTTAATAATAAAAATTCCACCGTCAAAAAGTAGCTGACTGTCTTTGACAGCCAGTTTCCTCCGTTATAATATATTTACTTATGTATTTGGTTATTACTGTTCCTCCGTCGAAGCATTCAAGCCTTTCAAGGTTGCTCTCATGCTGAATCTCAAGTTTTGAGTCTTTGGTAATCTTTTTTATTTGGGCACTTCGCCTCTTTTCATCATTTGATTTTAGTTGACATGATTTTATTATCTAATGGACATTGAGAATTGGGCACTTCGCCTCTTTTTATTCTGAAATTTTGATTATTTGGTTTGGGCACTGCGCTTCTTTTATATTTAAAGTTAGCTTTATTTTTTTACTTTCTACTATGTTTATATTGTGGGGGGGGGGGACTTTAGTGTGGGCACTTCGCCTCTTTTTCAATTGTTATTTACAATTGTTGAATTAGTTGAATTAATTGTCAATTTTTTGAATTTTTTAAAATCACAGTACTTCAGAGTAGTAGACTATTACTACGTATACATAGGTAGTACCACTTCTCTCGCGCAAGTTCTATTACTAGGGAACAGAGCAGTTCTACCTATAGCGCGTCTACGGTTCGCACGTATATTTATGTTCAGGTTCAGGTTCGGTAGTATAACTTGGTCTATCTTGTCCCAAGTCTTTCTTCCTAGCCTTTGGATCTCTGTATTGATCGGCTTTAGGCCGATTCTTTGGTGAAGAACCGTTTACCGAATACGGTCGATCCTTTGCGTGCCAGTAATCAGCAGAGTGGCTTTATTCTGTACCCTCTGCATCATTCTGAGAGAGGTGCAGCTTGCCATCTGCGTGATCACCCCCGGGTACACTAGGACTGAGCGTACCAAGGCCATGTATAGCTTTTTGATGTTTGGTACGCTGAGGCCTCGGAAACGGTAAATTTTCGCCATCTCTTTTGGCTAGGAGGACTCTGGTTTTGATGTGCGTCTTGTATCCCGTTTTAAAGAGTTGTAAGCCCAGGACTTTACCCTCGTTGGAGTACGGATATATTTCGTTATTGACGATGACGTCGTCTACTTTCCGGCGATTCATTGGAATGATAGTGAACTTCTGGCGGTTGGTTTTAATTTTCCATTTCCTCTCATATTTGTTGATATTTCCTATTTCGACAACTGTCGCCCTCGCCTGACTTCCAGAGTTCCTGAATTGACTCAGGACGATTTGGGTGATGTCATCTGCGTATTACAGATACATCGAATCGTACCTCACTGGAGCAGGCAGGTCGATCGTGTACACGAGGTACAGCAGAGGGCTGAGACAGCTGCCTTGTGGAACTCCCGCCTTGAGTTCGAATTCGGGTCCTTTGCAGCCCTCGATTTCAATTCGGGCTCACCTATCGGAGACATAGTTGCAAAGGATCCTTTCCAGGAGTGGGTTAAGCTGGAGGTTGAGGATCTTGTACTGTAATCCTCTCAGCCAAACCTTATCGAAGGCCTTCTTTACATCACGCAGCACCACGTCTACGTACCTCCTCTCAGCTTTACTGCAAGCGAGTTTCTCCGCAAGGAGGGCGAGGGATGTTTCCGTTCCTCGTTCCTTGCGGAACCCGTGTTGCTGAGGGTTGTGGGCTCCCAGCTCGGCTAGTTGTTCTTGAAGCCTGTCAGCTAGGAGTCTCTCGTAGACTTTCGCAACGAACTCCAGCAGGGCGACTGGCCTGCAATTTACCAGTTGATCAGGGGGTTTACCTCCCTTGGGCATGAAGATCACCTTAGCAATCTTGAAACCTTCCGGGAAGTAGCCCGTGTTCAGGGAAGCGTTGTAGATGTTAACGATTCCCTGAATGATCTGCTGTGGGGCGTTAACCAAGTTATTTCTGGTGATACCCGTCCAGCCTGGTGCCTTTTGTCGAAAGGCTTTCACAGTGGCCATGACGTCCTCTGATGTTATGGGGCATCCGTGGCTTGCCATCTCCCTGCCTTCGTTGACTTAATGTAGTGGGTACGAAGGGTTAACTTATGAGTTCGGTGTAGCCACCGAGCAACGGGCTGGAGGGGAAGCCCCCCCCCTTTTTCCTGAGGGGTAATCCTGAAAACGTTTTTCCAGGAGTTTCCTGAACATGTCCTCGAGAATCACCAGGTTCTCTAGTAGATTCCGTTCTCCTTTATCCGAGCCTTAGATCTTGGTGTAAGTCCTTTTAAGTTCTTGACTTGGCGCCAGAACTTCGCCGGGCTAAGTTCGCTGTCGACTTTGGCTATCAAGCTGTTCCAAATTTCCTCCTGTTGGAGGTTGATGGCCTCTCTAAGCTCTGAGCTTAGGCGTCGAAGCAGCAAGCTCCTTTCCCGGTTGGGACCCTCCCGTCTTACTTCTTCGTACACTTCCCTATGAACGCGAGAGATATCTCTCATCTCCTCTGTCTATCTGGGCTGAGGATGTGTTTTATACCCTGTTATGGGTATGCTCTCGCAGTCCGCATTTAGTATGGACGTTGTAATCCTTTCCAGCTCCCTGTCTATCTCCTCTAACGACGCCGTGCTGAAGTCAGCTGGCGCATATTCACTGAGTCGTTGCTTGCAACGATCCCAGTTGGCCAGGGCGTAGTTTTTCCGGAGAGGGGTTGGGAGATGGATCGGTGCGAGAGATACTGTTGTGAGAATCGCTATGTGATCACTAGGGACTGTTGGGCCTGGCTCACTATGGTAGTTGAAAGGGAAGTCTTCACTTGTTAGGATTATGTCAGGCTTGGTTGCTGATCTGGAAGTGATATAGGTCGGAAAATCCGGCCCTATCCTTTGAATGTTTTTTCTTCCCATAATCAGTTCCAAGTTTCGGCCTCTATCGTTGGTGCTACCATAGCCCGCCGCACGGCATCTGGCATTGAGGTCTTCCCCTAAGAATGCCATTCTGCGGTGCCCGAACAGTGTGTAGAAGTTGCTTAACGGGAGATATGCTCGTCGAGGGGGTTGATATGTTGCAGCTATCACGAGGTCTCCTACCAGGGTGTGTACTTCGATTGCCACAAAAGACTCATCGAGTTCTGGTAGTTGTTTAAAGGAGATGTTCCTCTTGACAGCTATTGCAGCACCATCAAACCTTTCCTGGGAATGGTTCTTCATGACTACTCTGTAGCCCGGTATTTTAATACGACCAGCTGTAGTGTCGATACCGTGCTCTGTAATGAGAATGATGTCGGGGTCAAGCACTCGGAATATGTTACCATATGCCGTGGCCTTCTCCTCCCATCCATTCATGTTGAGTGTCAGAATCCTCATTCTGTTGCTTACTCTCTCCATCTTCTGTCACTTAGTGTTTCTGTGTGACGTTCTTTTTCCTCCCATTCTTCTTTTTCCTGAACTCAGCGTTCGAGATTTGCTCGCATTGTGATGTAGAGTCACGTTCTGTGCGAGCAGGGCCTCTTCCACTGTTCCAGGATCCCCTTCGGAGTCGTACTCCCATTTGTAAATCTTTGATTTTATACCTTGGAATATACTCCTGGTTTCCATTTCCTCTGGGAAGGGGAATTGATCGCAGGCGTATATTTTCAGGTTAATATAATTCGCCCGCAATCTCTTTACTATTTTCTTTTGTCCCTTCTTTTCCTGGGGTTAGTTGATTCAGTGTCAGAGGAATCTTATGATTCCGATGA